>PDHQ01000009.1:134081-180333 GCA_003339415.1 Ophiocordyceps camponoti-saundersi (nom. inval.)
GAGAGAGTCAATGGCAAAAAAAGCGGAGAGGGGGGGAGGGGCATTGTTTTTTGCGAAAAAAGGAGGGATAAGGCGCGCGCCGGTTAAGCGCCCCCCCCCCCCCCCCCCCCCCCCACAGACGATAGCAACCTCCGTAAACCACCTAGTTGTTTGCGAGGTTAGCTTAGGCTTTCCATCGGCTCCAGTCGTCTTCCGCTTGATCTGCCCCTTCACAGAGCGTGAGTCAGGAACCAAGACCGACCGTTGTGCCTTGCAATGGGCTCAACATCTAGCATGAACTCGGGATACCTTGTTGGAAACGTCACTGTCGGAGTCAACTGCAGCAAGACGAACGAGGGTGCGAAGTGGAAGACCGGTGGCGTCTTTTACTTAAACACCAACTACTTAAGGTCTTGTCTGTCTGTTGCCATCGACAACTCAACTTCCCAATCATTCAACTCGTTAAACATACACTTGTTGAACTCGTCACTCTTTACAATGCCGAATCTCTTCTCCGCCGCTTTCCTTCTGCTCTTGTGGCCGAGCATCACTCTCTGTTCACCAGTAGAGAAACCGTACAGCAAGCTGGTGGCCCGCGTGTTGGATGACGATTTCCACAACGGAGACGTCCGGCACCCTCATCCGTTAGATGATTCATATGACACCGAGATAGGCTCCGGCATACTCCCTGACGGAGACGCTCCCCCGACTGCCCCCGACGGTTCCGCCGCCGAAGGCAGTCCTACCTCATCCGCTTCACCCCTCAAGAAATCCGCCGCCGAAGACAGGAATGTTTACCTTCCCGACGGACCATCCAGAAAAGGCGTAAAAAAAAATCCCGACATAGCCTCCGACGGAACCCCCTACGGCTATTTTGTCACTCACGTTCCACCGGATCAGTTTAAGAGACAGAAAGCCATCTCGGCCGACTTCAACATCGATCCTCTTACTCCTGGGGCCGAACCGATATACGCAGACAAGGTGGATCCCAATCCCGATCAACCTATTGAATGGAGCCTGAGTCGATTTGCCTATTGGGATCACCCATCGCGGCTCAGAGAGGCGGGCGTTCCGTACCGCGACCGACGAAAGCCCTACCTTCGAGCCTTTCAGACCAGTCGGGCTGCGGAGAAACTTGCTACTTCCTGGACGGGACAGACTTACATCTACAAAGTCAAGCCCGACTTCAGGTTCATAGACGTTGCTCAAGCACTGGGTGAATGGGCCCCGGGAGGAGAACCTACGTACGCCATCATCGGCGAGCTGGCCTGGTCTCGAGTCATCTCCTCTACCTATACCAACGGCGGAGTCGTGATCAAAAGAAACACTCACCATCACAGAAAAAATGGCATACAAAAGAGCGGCCCGACGCCACCGGCGTACAAGTTGGCCGCCTTCAAGGTAGGTCATCCGGCTAGAGCGAGAGAAGAATACCAGAACGGATGTCAAAGCGACAAGGAATGTCAACCTTCAACCGAGGATATCGAGTCGTTCTTCAAGCAAATCAGGCAACAGTACTCGCACGTCGACGAGGAATGGGAGGCAGAAACCGATAAGCTGAACCGGGACTTTGGTAAAAGCCCATCGGAAGAACAACTAGCTGAAGCGGCGAAGAATGAGGGCTTCCTCCACAAAGTGGCAGAAGAGCTTTCTGATCCTTTAGGGGCCAGGAAGATCCAACAAGCCATTGGTGTCTTTCAGAGAGTAAGAAAGGGCGAGATTGTCGGGAAAGAAGAATTAGATAAGGCGATGGAGGGCCTTGGTTCCTCAGCAATTGGCTTCGCTGTCGGAGTCGCCGGCGGCGGAGTGTTGAAGGTTGCCGGCCAGGGGCTAAAACTGGCCGCCAAGCCGGTGCTGAAAGCGGCGGTTAAACCGGTCTTGGGGATCATCTCCAAGGGTAAGGAAGTCACCAAGATTGCTACCACCGCCATCCAGCCGGCCGCCGCCAAGGTCAAGCCTTTCGCGACAGACAAGATAGATGACCTCGCCAAGAAGCTCCTCGACGACACGACATTGTTCAAGACTTCGCCCCCGCCGAGCCCCGTAGCAGGGGCCAAGAACGTCGCCTCTTCCGCAAGCAAAGATGCAATAAGCACCGTCGACAAAGTCCTTGAAGCGGCCGAGCAGATCGCCGTGAAGCCAAAGACGCCAGTCTCAAGCCAAGCTGTTCAGACACAGCTCAAGGGCGCAACGCCAGACACGCAGAAAGCCGTCACCGAAGCAGTCAATGTCCTGGACAAGAACACCGACAAACTCCTCGCCTCCCTTCCTACTGTTCCGTCCCACGCTCCGACTCGCACGGGATCGAGTCTCAGTCGGGGACCTGCGAAGCCTTTGTCGAAGCCGAGCCGGGACAGGGTAGCGACCCGGACGGACGCTCAAAAAACTTCGCTACTGGAAAGACGAGATGGAAAGAATGAGACTCACGGAAGATCTACTCCTACGCTGGAGGACGTCGACAAGGCAATGACTATACTACTCAACATGGCCGTCGAGCTCAGGTCCATGATACACCCTCCCCGCAACGGCACCATTCACTATTTCTTGGCCGACGTCTCCCATTTTCACGATGCTGTGAGCCAATACTTGGACGGAATATTGACAGCGAGCAGATAAAAAAGTACTCCAAAGACGAGTTCAAGGTTGGGGGC
This sequence comes from Ophiocordyceps camponoti-saundersi (nom. inval.), assembly GCA_003339415.1. Taxonomy (NCBI): domain Eukaryota; kingdom Fungi; phylum Ascomycota; class Sordariomycetes; order Hypocreales; family Ophiocordycipitaceae; genus Ophiocordyceps; species Ophiocordyceps camponoti-saundersi. The sequence goes on from PDHQ01000009.1 coordinate 136,712, forward strand.
CGGGCTGGAGCTTGAGAAACGGAAAACTCCTTTCTACTGTAGTTCTTCCACCCGAGAGACGGGAGTGGTAGATACGCCGGAAGGCGATCGAATAGTAACAAGACCATCCTCGATGATGATGAGAACTTCCGCTCCCGCGTCCACAGACTCCAGCATGTGTCTCTTGAACCCAAAGGTACGCTGCCTGTTGAAGAGAGCGGACGGGACGGACGTCGTCTCATCCGTGCCGGGCATGCAGTTATCTACTTCGCCTTCGCACCCCAACAGCGAAGACAGGACACTTCCAACGATGCTCTTGACGGCTCCGTCGGCAGTTATGAGGAGACCCGGTCCGGCTCTCTCCATCCAGTCCACGACCGAACGGTAGTTGGCAGGCGTAGTGGTGTAGACGTTGCCCATGCCGTTGAGCCAGTTGACTTTCCACCAATCCACTCCGGTGGTGAGGAAGCCGGTGTGGAAGTCGACCTCGAGTCCCACCCTGGTCGTCTGTCCCGGCTGAAGGTTACAATCCCAGGTTTTGTTGTTGAAGTAGACGTCACTGTACTTGTGAAAGAGGCTGGGTCTGATTATCAGATAGCCGGTGTCGTTTCGCAACTTGACCGTTGCCTTTCTTTTCGATACTGGGGAGGCTGTGATGATTTGCGCCAGGGATAGAAGGGCGTAGATGAGGCTGGTTTTGTGCATCTTGAGAGAGACTCTTTGAGGAAGTAGGTGTGTATGTATGTATGTATGTAGATGACTGGTCTGGGTGGTGTAGGTGAGTGAGGGTTTTGTGTGATGGCTATTGACGTTGTTACACCAACCGAGGCGTTGATTGATGGACGTGGAATCAAGGCTAGAAGCTAGGTTATCCGATCTTCAAGGCAAGGACTAAAGTATGTATGTAAACTGTGAGAGGAGAAGGGAGACTGTGAGAGGAGAAGGGAGACTGTGAGAGGAGGAGGGAGACAGAGAGAGGAAGAGGGAGGGTTAGAATGCCCCAATAGCAGAGGCGAAATATGAATATTTACGTACGTACAACTCTCGAGAGGGCTACAGAAGGCGTACATACATACATACAATCCCTCTGGAGGATCGTGCATGCAGGTACCTACCTATATATGCATATATGGATGGATTTCTGTATACAATAAGTAGCATCAGGGAACACAAACGCCGAGAGAAGAGCAGGTAAAATCCTGAAGCCTGACTGTGAAGCTTTCGAGCACGTCATTACATGTATCGATCTGCACCTATGCAAAGATTGCCGTGAACTGATGGTTAAGAGGAGCACAGTATGTATGCGCTTCCATATATATGTAGATATGTAGATATGCAAGCGATTCCTCCTCTTTTCCCAAGTCAAATAACATCTCGATGAGAAAAAGGCGTCAAATATCGTGAACCTAGATCTAACCTACAAACACAACCTCGACGTTATCACATTAACCTGAAAGCGGCTCAACCCTCGAGTCATCAACTTATCAGAAACGACAATGGGCATATAGGCCAGCTAAGGCCAGTCTAAGGCCTTCAAACAGGCTGTAGCACTTCACGGAGTGCGCCATGATTACTTTGACGCATCGGTCCTCGTGACCCGTTGCCTTCAACAGCCTTTAATGAAACTTCCCTCCGAGCCTACCCTACATCTCCGCCGAACTCCCCCCCCCTTCGGCGTCCGGCTCGCCGAGAGCCAGTCCGGCGAGTCAGTCTTTGAAGAAGATACATTTAAAGAGAGCGGCTTCCACTGTCTCCTCCGATCCGGATTCATCAAAGGAACAACCCTTCGCGTCTTCTTCCAATGGCGTCATCATCAGCTTCAGCTTCACCCGCCTCCCTCTTCTCCCTACAGGGCCAGACGGCTCTCGTGACGGGCTGTACGCGCGGCATCGGCCAGGCTGTAGCCATCGGTCTCGCCGAAGCCGGCGCCGACATAATCCTCGTGCAGGCAAGCAAAGCAAAAAAAGCCCAGTCAAATTACCCTCCAGGGTCTCAGTCGCGCTGACTGGGGAGGAAAAAACAGCGCGATGCCAAAACCACAACGACAAAGGACGCCATCGAGGCCCTCGGAAGACGAGCCAGCATCTACGTGGCTGACATGGCCTCAGCGGATCAAGTCTCAGCCCTGACTCCTCGCATCCTCGCCGACGGACACGAGATCCGCATCCTAGTGACCTGCGCCGGCATCCAGAAAAGACACGCATGCGAAGCCTTCCCCGACAGCGACTTCAACTCGGTGCTGCAGGTGAATCTCAACGCCGTCTTCGCCCTCTGCCGGGACGTAGGCGCGCACATGCTCAGCCTGGCGCCGAGCGAGACGACAGGCCGACGCGGAAGCATCGTCAACTTCGCCTCCCTGCTCACCTTCCAAGGCGGGCTCAACGTGCCGGCGTACGCGGCGTCCAAGGGCGGGGTGGCACAGCTGACGAAGAGCTTTGCCAACGAGTGGACTGCGCGGGGCGTCAATGTCAACGCCGTTGCGCCGGGGTATATAGACACGGAGATGAATACCGCTCTGCTGGAGAATCCGGATCGGTTGGCTTCCATCAACGCCAGGATCCCGGCTGGGCGATGGGGCGCGCCGGAAGATTTCAAGGGCTCTGTTGTTTACCTGGCTAGTAGGGCGAGTGCGTATGTTAGCGGTCATACGTTGGTTGTGGATGGTGGTTGGATGGGGCGTTGAGTCTCTTTTCTTCATGCATGTCTTGTATTCCATAGCTAGCCATATGTAGAGCATCGTGTACGAGTAGAGCTTCATTTCAATTCCAACCGCTGATGATAGATAGTCGTGTTCTCATCCATAAGCAAAACAAAACAACAAACATCTCCATTGCCATGCAACCCAAAACCCCCCCCGGCCAAGGTATCAAGAATATGCCTCCCCATTATGCTCGTCATCATCGTCGTCCGGATCAACCCTCTCGCCTCGCCCTCACGATACTCGTCTTAGCCAACCTCTTGGCACCAGCTGCATCCCTCACGGTGGTGACCTTGCTGCTTCGATAGCGAACCACATGACGACCATGACGTGACGTCCTCGACATGGCACTGAGTCACGTAGTTAGCACATGAAGGTATCAGAAGTATGCGAAAAATGACGACAAACAACGTACTCTGCCTGCATAGAAGCGATGCGAACTCGAGTCATCAACGAGTTCAACTCTTGATGCATCTTGTATAAACGTTTTGATGAGTCTTTTCGTCTTCCCAGAGTTTGTCTTTGACGCGGTTGGACGAGAAAGAAAAGAAGGACAAAAAAAGGGGCGAAAGAAAAACGGTTGTATCGTCTTCTTGTTTCGGTTGCGGATCAAACTCGTGGTCACTCGCTTATTAGCCTGTTCCGGATTTCAAGTCAACGTGTAGTGTCTGTCTGTGTAGGAACAAGCAAAAGGATCAACCCCCTGACTAACTTGGATTGAGACAGACAATCAGAATGGAGCGAACCAAGCATTATATACCACATCAATCCTCGGTACGACACTCTCCTACCGCTCGCACGGATGCAACTCACGCTTCGGTTGTACCGAGCGCTTACGAAGCCTCGTTCTCTCCTTGTGAGGCACGCTGGCAGAGGCTGTGTGCTCCGAGCCGAGACGGACTTCCCCGATATGACAAGCCTAGGTATTATTGCCATTATCGTACCCAAAGGCTTCAGCCGTGTCCGGATAGAGACAAGTGTAATTGAGAGTCTAAATATCCGTCATAATAAAGGACCTGTGTTTTCTTCCTCTCCAGAAACCTAGCGGTAGCAACATTCCCCTAGGCCACTTTTGCAATTAGCTTCCATGGAAACTGGGATGACGTGTGAATGTGATATCATCGTTATATTCTTCCTCCTCTCAAACTTCGACGCCAATCGCAAATAGGTAGTCGATGGAACCCTGCCAACCACCGTTCTGGAAAAGGGACGGGAGAAATTTAATAGAAGAAGATGAAGAGGAAGCAGAAGAAGAAGAAGAAGAAGCCATTATTCACATCTTGCCACCAACGCCTTCGTAATAATGAGCCATCTGCAATCCGGCACGTCGAAAGCCACACTTGAGGTAGAAGCCCTCGTTTGCCTCACTGCAGTCGAGGATGCTCTTGTAGCAGCCGACTTGCTCAGCGACAAAGTCGAGAGCCTGGATCAACCGCAGACCAAGCTTCTTTCCCTGCTGGTCCTTGGCCACGGCTATATCCTCGATGTGACCGACGGCGCTGAGGTTGTGAATGCTACACCTCGTCAGACGGAGAAGTAATGAGGGCGAGAGGGGCATCCTTACAACTTGCGCTCGACAATGAGCGCGCCCGTGGCTACGACGGCCGCCTTGTCATCCTCGATGACGATGATGTAGTATCCCTCTTGCCGGCGCATGCGTTCGTACTGAGCATCAAAGTCGGCCTTTGATATCTCGCCAACAGTCGTCAAAACTCGCAAGCAGTCGAGGAAGCCACCGTCGTAGTCGGATTTGCGCAGGGCACGCAGATTATACCCTTGAGGAAGCGCAGCGGCGACATGAGGAGCAATCAGCTCAGCCGAGAAGAGACCCTCGTCGGCGGCCATGACGGAAAAGAGACGCGTCTTTTCTTTTTTTTTTCCTGTCCTCTCTTCTTTCCTTTTGCGAAACCGCAGATAGAAACGAGCGATGGCGGAGGGGGAAGAAGATGTTGGACCGTAGACACGTTGGCGATAGAGGAGGAGGAGGAGGAGGAGGAGGACAACGACGACGCGAGATAGAGAGTGTGTTGGCTGCTCGTTGTTGGCGGAGAGCCAAATGGAAGGAAATCGTTGGCCAGAGAGGCCTCTTTTCAAAGCCCCTCTCCCTCTCTCTGTTTCCCCCCCCCTGCGAGGGAGATTTGCGAGGGTGAGATGTCGAGCTGTTTTATTAGGTGGTATGTTGTACGAATATCTACAGTAATGGGTGGCAGAACTTAGAAGGGAAGGGAGTAGTGTACGGATACGGATGCAGCAGAAGGGGAAGAGGGGGAGAGATCACGTGCAGCTGCGCCACATCTTCACATGAAGATGGAGTATCCCTTCGCATGCGCCTCCCAAGGCTGAAGAATAGGAGCAGATCAATTAGACGAGCATAAAGCCAAGGGGGATCCATTAGCAAGGTGACCATAGAAACCGCTTCGATCTCGGCCCGCTTATCCGCTCGTCAACCCATGATGAATGAGACATGATGACGGTAAACAAACACTCGATACCCAGGTAGCTGGAATTCCTTCCACTACCTTGGGAGGGGAGAGGGGTGAGAAGGGGACAGAGAGAGCAGTGAGAGAGGGACCTCTGAGAGAGAGAGAGAGAGAGCAGCAGGGCACGTGCTCCCTCCCCTCCTCTCCCTGGGACGCTGTCTGAAGCGTCACATGTCAAAACCAGGAATCCCTTACTTTCCTCTCCCCCCCCCCTAATAGAAGACTACCTACCTACCTAATACTACTCGTCATAGCCATCTTCGCCTTCCACTGCCGTCGCAATGGCGGCCCGCGACGACGAACCCACCGTCGACCATCATCCGGTCGTCGCCGTCGTCGCCCCGACCCTCTTGCCTCGCCCCGTCGCCCAGGCTGTCAGTCTAGCGACTCGCTCGACCGGCCTTGCCATCAGACTCGGCTCGCTCGTTTCATCTTATGGCCTCGACGCTGCTCGATTCACGACGCTTTCTAGCCTCGAGCTGGCTCGTGGCCTCGTCGAGGGCGTCTTGAGCCGCGCCGCGAGGGATTCGCTGGCTCGTTCGAACTCGGACCTCGCCGCCGCCGACGCCGAGACTATTTTGGAGCGTAGCCTTGAGAGCTTGCATTATGCCGTTGCTCAGATCGTCTTTTGGACCTCGGCTGGCTTTCGCTTGACCGGCGTCACCCTCTCCGTCGCTACCGAGACGTCGCAATTGCTGCTCTCTTCGCTCGATCAGCTCTTCGGTTCGACCGACTCCTCTCGTGCCGTAGCAAGCCTAGTTACCCTCGTTCGCCGCGAATTCAATCATCCGGCTACGGGCGTGGAGAAAGTCGGCGTCGTCGACCTCGTCCTCGCCCTTAGTGCCTTGGCCTACCTACAGCGAGCCTGTCGCACTTGTCCGGCTGAGGAGAGTCGGCGTCAAGCGTATGAGGAACTCATCTGGGACGTTGTCGTCCTTCGCGACGGCCAGCGTGTCGATGTCGACCAAGATACACCGTCGACCTCTCTCGTTCCGCTTCGTGGACGAGGACCAGTCTCCGGCCGCGACAACGATGACGGCGACGACGACGGTCACGATGACGAGGCCATCTTGACCCGTCTCAAGAGCCACGTCGTCAATTCCCTTCCCGCTGGCACCGCCGTCACCATCTCCGACTGTGTGTCCTCGGTACAGACCATCACCGTCGATGTCGAGGGTTCCCAGCTGCCTTCGCTGCCGACGCCCCCTGGCGCCGAGATCATCGAGACGCGAGGGCCGTCCTTTGCGAACCAGCGACCGCTTACACCGCTCCCCGGGCATGCCAACAATCCCTCCTATCGCGTCGTGTACAAGATTCAGCGGGAAAGACTGCGGTCGACGGAGCTGCGGCACGAGGATGAGGCGTCTGGTCCGGTCGTCATCGAGCTTTGCGACGACAACAAGCCGCTGCCTGCCAGCCAGATGGACGATGCGAAGAGCCGAGTAGCCTTGGCCTCGTCCTCACCTTCGTCGCCTACAGAGCGGACTTCTGAACGTCCAGGCAACGGATTGGTCGATAGGACCAGAGCGCCGGAGAAGACATCTGCGCCGGCGACCGCAACGAGAGCGACGAAACCCTCTGCAGCCACGGCGCCAAAGTCCCCAATGACAACGACGACGATAATCGATCCCGCAGACAATAAGACGGCAACCCAACCTCTTCGTCTCCAACCGCCACCTCTACCGCAGCCCTCATCCACGGAGGTGACGGCAAACCAAAAGAGGCAACGCTTGCCGGTCGAAAAGCGCACAACAGCTTTGCGAGACGACATGGCCAAGGCAGACGGCGGCGGCAAGCGTCCCCATCTAAAGAAGAAGACGGAGACGGGGCCACTCCCGGCTTCGAAAGCGGCTGAGAAGAAGAACGGGCTCAAACACCTGCTCAAGGATAGGGGTCAGTCTGTCGCTAGGATCTGGAATAGGGACCAAGCAGAGGCGAGCCATACGCCTGCCAAGCCGAACCGACCGGCTCGCAAGATTCCTCCCGGATCCGCAGCTGCAGGCGAAAGGCCGAAACCGATCCGCACAGCCAGTAGAACTGCCGCCACCACTGTCGCTGTTCCCTCTTCGCAGCGCAATCTGGCCGCCACCGCCGCGGCTCGTCGTCCGCCGTCTTCTCAGGGGACGGTGAGCAAGTTCGTCTCCATCCACGAGCGGCGACGAGACTCCATCGTCTCCCAGGCAGACACCTTCGTCAAGAACGCCGACGGGGAGCTGCGGCCTGCGACGCCGATGGTCGTCCGCGCAGACTTTTCCTCCTCGTCCACCACGTCGACCGGACCGCCTGCCTCGCCCTACGCCGCCAGCCTGTACAGCCTGGCGACCAATAACGATTCGCAGTCCTCGCTCGTCCTCGCGTCGTGCTATCAGAAGAGCGCCTATCATGGTTCGGGGGCTCTCAGCACGCTTAGAAGAGAAGGCTTCGTCGACGGCGCGTTTCCGGGGGGTTTTTTGCTTGCTAACATGGCTCGGTACATGCGCTTCTCGTCTGCCTGTTACGGCTCCCACTTCCTCCGCTTCATGGGCATCTCGCGCGAGGTTCCGGCCGGAGGTGTCCGGGAAGGTGGTGCTGCTGCTCATATCCACCACGACGTCCGGCACTTTGTGCATCACACCGAGAGCGACGCCGGGAGCATCCTGCTGGCTTCCTTTGTCGATCCGCAGGGCGGCGCCGACGCCACCGGCTCGACCGGCACCGGGGTTCCTCTCGTCCACTACATCTCGCTCGACCACGCGGCAAAGGCCGTCGTTCTGGCCTGTCGCGGCACCCTCGGCTTCGAGGATGTCATGGCCGATCTGGCGTGCGAATATGACGACCTCAAGTGGAGGGGCCGCCGCTACAAGGTGCACAAGGGCATCCATGCTTCGGCCCGCCGCTTGCTGTACGGCGACGACGGTCGCGTCCTCATCACCATTCGCGAGGCACTGCGCGTCTTTCCAGACTACGGCCTGGTTCTGTGCGGCCACTCCCTCGGTGGCGGCGTCACCTCCCTGTTGGGCGTCATGTTAGCTCAGCCAAACCCGAACGGACCGGGCTTCGTCATCGCCGGTGAAACCCCCCGGAAGACGGCGGCTGCTGCTCAGGGCAGCCCGAACCCTGCTCCTCCCCCTTCTCCGCTCGAGCCCGGGCGGCGGATCCATGTTTATGCCTACGGTTCGCCGGGCGTCATGTCGGCTGCACTGCGTCGCATCACGCGTGGCCTCATCACCAGCGTCGTCCACGGTCACGACCTCGTTCCCCACCTTTCGCTCGGACTGCTGCACGACTGTCAGGCGCTGGCGCACGCATTCAAACAAGACGACAGCGGCGCAAAGGCCGACCTGCGACTGCGACTGTGGAACGCGCTCGCTGACCGGTGGAGGCCGAGGCCCCGCGCCCCGGCCGAGGCCGACCAGGCGTGGATGCTGCCTGCGTTGCAGACGCTGCGCGGCTCCATGCACGCCGTCAAGCTTTTACCGCCGGGGGAGGTGTTTTCAATCGAAAACCGTCGCGTCTTGCGTCGCGATGCCTTCGTTGCTGCCGACGACGGGGCGGTCGGGCGGCCTGCGCAGAGGGTCGTGCTCAAGTATATCCGCGACGTGGAGGCGCGATTCAGCGAGATTCGCTTCGGCACCAGTATGCTGACAGACCACAGCCCGGCCGAGTATGAAGATGCGTTGAATATGTTGCGTCTCGGGGTTGTCGAATAAACGTGGACAACAGTGGCAAGGGTGAGATTGGTATTTCTCTGTTTCACTGTGTGTATGTGTGTGCACGAGCATATGGTTCTACATGATGCATGAGACTCACGAGACTGGACAATGTGGCTGTGTTTAATACAGGTATAAGAGGATAGGATCTGGGATGAGAGGACGCACCTTTGATTCTGTCATTATTCATCTTAGCGGGCATCAACAGCGTTTGGTTATCTACACGGGAAAGCGGTGCGTGCATCGTCTAGAAATCTTGAATGCCGGTCTCTCCTTTCTGCTCCTCGCCAGCAGTGTCGTCTGCCCACGCAGGTTCTTCGTCGTCGAACCAGGCCTCCTCGGCAGCCTTGAAGGCTTCGACGTCAAGGCCTTCGTCTAGGTCAACAGAAGGGTAGTTGAAATCGGCGTCGTCTCCGTTGAGGAAACGTCGGCGCAAAAATTGGCGCCAAAGCTGTCGGCCATGATCTTTATTGGCCACACAGACTGACCAGGGATCCTCGTCGCTAAGGTGGTAGACGGTGGTTTTCTTCTTGGATGGAGTGCGCGGCGAAGATGCAGTGCGGGCAGCGTGAGCCTGGACGACGTGATCGTAACCCTTGGCTATATCGGAATCGAGACGCTCTTCTTCGGTCTGGAACCTTGTGATGAGGCGTTCGTACAGAAGGACGTCTGCGCAGGAGAGCGGACGAGCAATAAACACGTCAGCGGGCGCGTTCTTCCGGTTAGGGCGCTGCCGCTAAGCTTGCCGGCGAGTTCGTGTTCCGGGTCTTCGAGGTATGACGGGTTTCGCTCGAGATACTCGCGGCGCCGATTCTGAACCTGGATCGAGGCTTTTTGCTCTGCTGTTTTCGGCTGTCGTGGCACAGGCTTCTCGAAGGCTGGACCGGTCAAGCGGGCGTCAAATTGGAAGGAATTCATGGTGAAGGCTCAAGGAGGAAGAACTAGATGACGATCATAATGATGAAGAATCTCTTCGAAGAAGGTTGAAGTTTATGAAAGATTCATGCCTCAGGCAGAATATATATGGCTGCTCAGTCAGCGGAGTGGATTGGCTGCGCACATGATAGAGGACGAGTATCACGAGACAGACGCTATTCATCCCGTTACCAGGTACGGAGTATTAGACTGAATTGTAGGGCCTACTTCTGGTATACCGCTACTCACGAGCATGAGGGACAGAGTATGGGATCAAAAAGGAAGTAGGAGAGGGCGAAACTCGTAGCCATTTCCATTCACACCCACGGAAAGATAGGGGGGGCTAGAAGAGGGGAGAGAGGGGGGGGGGGAAGGATTATGGTGCAGGGCAAAAAGAGAAAGGAAATGAACAGCGATTTCCCAACCCCCCCTTCTGCTGCTTTTCTCTGTCCTGTCATGGCGCCAGGATTCGCATCTCGTCTGCGGGCGCGCCTCTTTCTGCGTGCTGGCGACGACGACGACGACTCCTCCTCGGACGACTCGCGCCAGAGTCCTGAGCGCCCGCGCCACCAGCGCCCGCTACAGCAGGGGCTACTAGCCGCAGTACCGGACACTTACCCGCCCCGGAACAACAGCACCAGCAGCAACAGCACCTGCAACACCGCCACCACGTCCACCGACACCACAACAACAACAGCCACCAACCTCCAATCGCCTCCGCCGCAAGCGCCGCCATCTTCAGCGCCTCCTCCTCCTTCTGCCCCTCCTCCACCACCTCAGAGCAGCATCGTCCACCCGCGGCCAGCTTCCCCCGCGGCCGTCGAGTCGTCGTCCTCGTCGACGACGACTTGCCATGGCCACGACAGCCGGCCGATGAGCGTCGCCCCTCCCCGCCACGGCCGTCGTCGGTCCGACATGGTGACTCGAAAAGTCTGGGTCAAGCGGCCCAACGGCTCGGCCACGACCATCGTCATCCACGAAGATGACCTGGTCGACGACGTGCGCGACCTCATCCTTCGCAGATACGCCAACTCGCTCGGTCGGACCTTTGACTCACCCGACCTCAGCATTCGCATTTGCGGCCGCGACCAGGAAAAGGATCGGCTCTTAGGCCCAGAGGAGACGATGACTAGGACGCTGGATCGATACTATCCTGGCGGTCAGACCGTCGACGAGGCTCTCCTCATCGACATCCCGCGACGAACGCCGAAGCCTTCCCCCATGGTCGGCGTCCCCACTACCGCCTACTACGTCGCCGAGGAGGGACGGCCGTCCGAAGCCGGAGAGGGCTATTTTCCTCCTGTCGTGACGGCGCCGTCTCCCGCCCGGCTTCCGCACTCTGTCCCGGTGCCGGTCAACGGTGGCAGTGGCGTCCCTCACGGATTGGCCATGGCCCATCCGATCGCCGTCTTCGGCACCGGACACTTACCCCCTATGCCGTCGCATCCCGTGCCATCGCCCGGTGCCGTTTCCGCCGCCTCCGCCTCCGTTAGACCACGGCTTCAAAGAGAGCGCTCGGATCGGCCCCGACTGGCGCGCAAACACACCTCATCGCCCACTACCAATGCGGCCCACACTGCGACTTCGGCGACGACGGGGACGGCTGGGCATTTTCCCCAGCGGGTGCCGCACTCGCGCACCCATTCCAGCTCTTCCGAACACCAGCAGCCCCCCGCCATGACGCCCAAGCCCATGCCGATGCCCAAGTCGCCGGGCTCCGGTCCGGAACCGACGCCGGCCCGCGTGGTGACTCCGCCCCCGCGCGTCACGTCTCCGCGCTTCTCCGGTTCGAGGACGAAAAAGGGCAAGAAGAGCGCCGAGTATCCGGCAGCGCAGGCGAGCGGCATGCTCAACGGCGTGGTGCCCCCCATCAGCGTGCTCATCGTCGAGGATAACCCGATCAACCTGAAGCTGCTCGAGGCCTTTGTGAAGCGGCTCAAGGTCAGGTGGCAGACGGCGATGAACGGACGCGACGCCGTGGCCAAGTGGCGAACGGGGGGCTTCCACCTCGTCCTCATGGACATTCAGCTTCCCGTCATGAACGGCCTGGACGCCACGAGGGAGATTCGTCGGCTGGAGCGCGTCAACTCGATTGGTATCTTTTCGTCGACGAGCAGCCTGCCAGAGGAGACGGGGGATGAGCTCAAGGAGCAGGATAAGCTGGATAAGCTGTCTCTTTTCAAGAGCCCCGTCATCATCGTCGCTCTGACTGCTAGTTCGCTGCAGAGCGATAGGCATGATGCCCTCGCTGCTGGATGCAACGATTTTCTGACAAAGGTGAGTTAGGCATGCGCATACACGCACGGAATCGCTTCGACTGACTGTCAGCTGCAGCCCGTGAATTTTGTCTGGCTGGAGAGAAAGGTGATGGAATGGGGCTGTATGCAGGCGCTCATCGACTTTGACGGCTGGCGCAAGTGGAAAGACTACGGCCAGCAGGCTGAAGAGGCAGAGGCGAATAAGAAGACTCAGGGGACGAGGGTGAAGTCGAGGAGGCATCGGTCTTCGCTGTCGTCGTCGACCTGAAGAGGAGGGTGATGTTTGAGACGGATACCATATATATATATACCATGTTTATGTACACACCTGAGGATGTGTATATCCGATTCTGATACACAGTTCATTGACTCTTCAAACCTGTTTCCGCCGGACTGTGAACGAAGCTGCGATCAGTCGAGCCGTATCTTCCTCTTCTCCTGAATAACGAGTGATGCTGAACGAATAACCAGTAGCACCGGACCTCGGTGTGGGAGCGAAGATGCGGTCGGATAAAAGATGATCCGGCACGGCGAAGGACAAAAAACATACACACCTGAGAGAAAATCCCACATCGATCCTCCAAGCTTCGTTTACCATAATAAACAAAGAGCCCTCCTCCGTCATCGGCGGTGGCCAGCATGCTAATCTTGGTCAATCTCTCACGCTACCCTCCGCGATGAGAGCAAGCAAAACGTCAGTATCGGTTCTCGCCGAAGCGGTACTACTTCGACCGCGATGTCTCCTCCCCGGGCAAGGATGGGTCGGAAGGCAGCCCTTCAGCACGACGCCATGTTTGTCGCGGATGACGCGAGAGCGTTACGATATGTACCAGTATTTCGAATCTGATGAGGGACAGACGCTGAAGAACGGCGATGCCGGCGTGCAGTACGTCAACGGCTCCAAGGACCAGCCGTTTCCGTTGAACCCGCTGTTTCGCAGCCAGCCGGTGCTGGACGACGAGACGAGAGAGATTATCTGGAGAAAGGTGGTTGTGAATGGGGAGGCTATTCAATCCGTTTCGGCTCAGATGAGTGTTGATGTTCGAAGGATCGCTGCCGTCGTGAGGTTGAAGGAAGTGGAGAGAAAGTTTCCTGACACGGTGAGATCCGACTCCTTCCCCCCTCATTTCTGCCTTCCACCAGCGGCATATTTCCCGACTGTCCCTCGCGAAGACACGCAGGCATATGATGTGATACACAAAAATTCGATTAGTCTTGAAGACAGCTCACCGTGGTTACAAATTTCTACTCATATTCTGACTACTGCCTCAACTGCAACACCTACGCACAGCCCACATCTATAACAAACGGAGGCTGACAATCGCAAAGGGAAAAAGGCTGGCCACCCCATATGCCAAGGCAGTCCTCAGAATGCTACCAAAGACAGCGTGGCGAGAGGACAAAGAAGGTGTACCTCATGAGCCCATAAACGATATCCACGTCCACAAGAAATCGATGCACCAACTCTTCGTCCCGGTGTCGGAATCTCGGCAATTTACGCGTGAAGATGCGGCTGAGGCGTTCGGCAGACATCTCCTTCCCGTTGACGCACGGTCACCACAGCGCCTTCTCATAGACATGGAGCGTGAGATCTCGTCCGGGGAGAGTAAGGATGAATCCTTGGAGCGCTTTCGGGAGCGGGCGCTTCAGGAGGAGACGGAATATGCGAAAAGACTTGACAGGATTGAAAAAAAGAAGAAGGAGGGCCTCATTAGTGTCAAACCAAGACGGGTTGAGTTTCGATTCACGCCGGTCAGTGTGGATGACGTTGGAAAGGATGGACGATCGAGGGATGGCGTCGGGTGGCGATACGGCGCGCCGCTTCAGGATCGGAAGCGCGGGCTTGTCAAGATTCCTACGACGGTGCCTGCCGAGCCATGGAAGCTTGTTTCGAGCTCTTGAGGGCACATCAAGATGGTTGATTTGTACATGCTTACCTCGCCACATGTGAATGGAAGAAGAAAGAGCTTGTTAGCCATTTCTATGTAGAACAAAGCGACCAACCCAACTTGTGAATAAATAAGAAAGTCTGTTATGAGTTGTGACGATTGGTTGTGAAGAATGTGGCGCGCATCGGGACAGTTGACCGCGTGGGCTCGCAGTCGTCGCACAGCAGCAGGCGCGCGCTGATGTGACATCATTGGCGCCAATTAGGTAGGCAGGGCAAGGAAGGGAGGGAGGCGAGCGGGAAATGAGCAGGCTCATGTGATGAGTGGTGGAAAAGGAAAGAAGATGGGGGGGAAAAAGCAAATGCACCTCGCTGGTGGTGGTAGTGGTAGTAGTGGTGGAGGCAACTGGCATCATCACCAACACCAACCACCACCATCACCACCACCACCACCACCACCACCATCATCATCATCACCATCGTTGTCGTCCCCGCCTCTGTTTCCATCTTCTTCGTCGTCGTCGCCATCATTGCCGTCTCTTTCTCACTCGTTCGCGACCAACTCCGGTACCGATCATGGCCCCCAGCAATCTTCACACCTTCCTCTCCACCGGCTTGCACATGTTGTGCTTCATCGGCTCCATCGTCGTATGCGGTATCTACTCTTATGAACTGGCACACCATCAGAGCTCCAATTCGAAATTTGTGAGTGGGCGATGGGCAGTCATGGCCATATACATGCACAAGCATAGTACGGCCGGACATCCAAGGAGCTGATGATTGATGGCACGGTCTACAGGTCTATGCTGTCGTCGTGTCTGTTCTGTCTGCGTTGACATGTCTCGTATACGCCGTGCCTAAGACGCTGAGGAAGTTGGACCTGCCCGCGGCGTCGTGGAGTCTGGTGCTCTTTATCTTGTGGATAGCCGTCTTTGGTGTCTTTGGTTCGGTGAGTTGCCTCTTTTCTTCTCCTTGCTTTTTTAAGCTCCTGTTTTTTTGTAAACGGGGAGAAGAAAGAGGGCTAATCATGACCGGCGTTGTTCCTCCATTTCAGATTTACATCAAAGCTGGTGGACGCGACGACAAGGACAGCGACGTCCAACGCATGAAGGCGGCCATGTGGATAGACCTGGTCAACGCCCTCTTGTGGCTCGTCTCGGCCGTGTCGCTCTTCACCTACTGGTTCGTCTGCGGCGACAGACGGACGCGCTTCACCGGCCGGGCGTGGGTCTAGAAGGGTCGAGGGGTTTTCTCTTTGTCTGTTGTTTTAGAGACGGCGCCTTTTGAAGGGGAGGTTTTTGTTTTTCGATGACGAAAGAGGATTCCTACGTACTATTCATGCGTGTAGATAATAGTGGTAGTATTCCCCGGTAGACCGCTATGAGAGTATGAGTTTAATTCCCAGACAGGAACGGAGTATCGGTGTGGCTGGCTGATAGGGCGGTAGGTAGAGGGCGGGAGCCGGAACCTGTTCGTTGACGGGGCCGGTGTGGGGCACACGGAGATGACGTCGTTGGCTGCGGCAGACTATCTACTGACGAAGGTGGATGAGTGGATAGATGGGTGACGATGATGGTGATGACGATGATGATGGCAGCGTTGATGGATGTATGTATATATGTAGGTAGGTATGTGAGAAGACAGGTGACGTCGTTTAGGGAGCCAAGGGGGGATTCCCAATCCCCCCATCCGAAACGAGGTCGGTGAGGCCGTGAGGGCAAGGCGGGCCGCAAGTCCGGCACGGACGGACGGAGGCAAAGAAAAAGCATGCACTTCTCGGCGAATTTGCATTCTATCATGAAGGTGCCCACATGTGTGTGGGAGAATAGATACAATAACAACAACGGTAGCAAGGCAGGTCGGTATGTACACAGGTACGGAAGATACACAAAGCTGGAAGAAAAGAGACAGGCTGAGCTGAGAGAAATCCCATCTTGAAACACGCATTGTGTCTCCGTCTCTACTCCTGAGAAAAGGGGGGGGTGGGAGGAGGGAAGGACACGGGCCGGCGGAGGAACGAGCGGATTGCCCGTCTTTCTTTCCCCTTCCCTTGTTTGAGCATCAAGACATGGACATGTGTTCATGCATGTGTGTGAAAGGCGAATAGAGGCAGAGAAAAGACATACATACATACACACAGAGACATGCTCATACCTAACGTAAATGGGTATGTACGGATACCATACCATACCATGAATGATGATAGTTAGCCACTACGGATCTACCAGTAGATAACAGCCAAAGACACCAGCGCCAATCGCCGCACTACAGACTGTTCGGGGGAAAAAAAAAATGATGGCCGGGAGGGGGGAGGGAGAGATTATCTCGCTGCTTGTAACGAGAGATAGCGGGTCGCGTACCCCGCCCGGACATTCACCGACGGGAAAATACAACCCTCTCTATCCTCTCTCCACTCTCCATCCCGTAGGTTTTGGTAAGGGAAGAGGAGAAAAGAGAGGGCCAGGCACCGTCGCCACCCTGCGGATTCAACCCCCCCCTCACTCACTCACCCACTCACTCCACCGAGTCCACTCTCATCGCTCTTGGGCGTCATGACACGCCCCCCTCCCCCACCCTGGCCCCCACACTCGGTTCACTGTGACCGTTCCCTTCTCCAGCGGCCAAGCCAAGCCCTAAACCGTATCCTATTTGCCCTCCCTGTTACTTTGCTGCCCCTGAAAGGCTGTGTTATTTAGCTGTATTTTTTTTTCCCCCTTGCCCGCCCTTTTGTAGTTTTGTCGATTCTTTTCTTTATGAATGGGAGGCTCGGCATTGGATCGTTTCCTTGTCTTCTTTTGCTCTTCTCTTCTTCGATTCTGTATTCCTTCCTTCTCCTTCGTCTGTTCATGACAAGGAAGGGCAGGCGAGAGTCGAGTGAAAGACATAAAGAGGATGCAAATATCGCCACAGGAAGCGCAGCAGCAAACGTAACGCGCCTTGTCGGTATCGATATCGCGTCCAACTACGGACCTATACGGCTATACCTACTCTGGTAGCAAGCCATCCAACCAGTCGGATTGACCATCGTCCCATCATCCTCCGCACTGATCGATCGGAGATAGAGACGGAGAGAGTTTTCTTGAAACGATTTTCGCCCTTCGTTTCCTTTTCTCCCCCGGAATCGCGAATCGCAAAGGGAGGTAGAAAATGGCTAGCTTCGCTCGCTCTTTCAAACCGCCTCCTCCAGGTTTCCTCTCGCCTTACCGTCGTCCCTCGATGCCCGCTCGCACGCTATCCAACTCGTCTGACTTGTCCAACGCCAGTGGCGGAGCCGACGAGACTGGCGATGCTGTCGTCTCGCCTATATCTGGTGAGTTTTCTTTTTTTCTTTCTAATTCGTTTTCTTTTCCCTTTGCACGCCTTTTTTTCCCCCTTCGTCGTGGAAATGCGACCAACAGGGAGCCGCAGACGGCAAGGTCCAAAAGGGCATCACGCGCAGATTTGCCTGCGTTTGCCGATCTGCCCACCTTCGGGATTCGAAGCCGTCCCGGCCGTCGAGAGGGTGTCATGACAAGACGCCATTCGTCATGACGCAGCGTCTCACCCCCCCCGGTTACCACGATCCTTCCGTCCGCCAAACCCGCCCCCTCCTTCGTCTCCCTCTCTCTACTACCGTCTCCGCAAACATATACATACATAGATCTGACATGCCTCCCCAATTCTAGGCAGACAAGATTCCGGAACTAGCCGCCCTATCGCCATCGAGCCGCCAACGATCCGGAAGCCTAATACCTACGGTTCGGTTAGGACGCCGCCAGAACCACTGTCGGCGCGCGGCGACTTGCCCGGGTAGGTTGTTGCTATTATCCATACACATCCATCTGTAACAAGTCAACTAACAAGACGGCTTAAACAATCAAGAGGTTACTTTCCCATGCACGAGGACCCAAAGGGTCGCGTCCATCGTCCCCATCCGTTCCATCAAGACTCCCGTCGCCAACTTTCAGACGGCATGCACGTCGAGCGCAAAGAACTGGCCCAGCCCACCATGCCCGTCGCCTCGTATCTCGCCCCGGGTTTTCACGACAGCCCCCTACCCGTGGGCAAGTACTATCCCTCCAACTGGGAGCAACGGCGGCCAGCCCATTCGCCTCCCGACAGCCGGCCGTCATCGGTTCCCAGGCAGTATGACAGCAGCAGTAGCAGGAGCAGCAGTGGCGGCACCGACAACACTAATGCCAACATCAACAAGTGCGAGGCAGAGGCACGGCGCAAAATGATGCAGCAATATCAGCGCGACATGATTGCGCAGGCCGCCATGGGACTGGGCGGTTCCGCCAAGACGGCCGGAAAGCAGGCTACCACCACCACCACCTCCTCCTCTTCCCTAGCCGGCTTACCCCTCAAGGACGTGTGGCTCGCTGTGCCGTCCTCGCTTAGGCCCGCATCCCCGAGGCTGCATCCCTTGGGTAGCCCCGGCCCGGTCACGCCAATGGATCTCGAGGCTGCCGGCTACCTCGACCACCACCACCATCACCACCACCACCTTACGGCTAGCAAGCCTCACCGCGACTGGTCCGTTGCCGAGCACAGGACGGCCGCTGGCATAACGTCCCACTCTCCGTGATATGCCACCAACTACTCGTCTGATCCAAGTGGCTGTCACCGTCCACTTCTGTTTCTCTCTTCACCTTATCCGTCTCCTCCCCTCACCTTCTCTCTCCCACTTTCAGCCTCGAGGCCCGGCTTCATCAGAAGATTGACTCGTGAGATGAACATCTTGCTTCGCCCCTCCGCCCCACAGTCACCCCTCCATGACGTCCCGAAGAAAGATATTCTCCGGACGCGAGTCGTGACCATGATTGCTCTGGCTAGCATTACGACGGGGTATGCTTAGGCTTTCCGAGGCGTTTTTTTTTCTTCTCTTTTGCTTTGGTTCTATCATATTTTCTCTTCTTGTTTTCCCTTCTCAATCCCCGGTGGGGAGAGGCGCCCAAAAGGGTCGAGGCAAGCCCTCACTTCTATCACATACTATACATTACTTGTATGATACCCTTAGAGACGAGAAGCCTGGTGCTACTCCTGGGGGTGGATCGGAGGGAACACCTCGGGATAGGGCGTGTGCCAATCGCTTATAGAGGTGGCTGTTGGGCGGCTTTGCGCCGTTACACCCGTGTCGTGGCCGGCTTGTCATACACAAATATACCTACATATCCTTGACCTTACTTGCGTGCATCCATGCGTGCATACATACAGGCATGGCCTCATTGGTTGGCGCTTGGCAGGTAGGTGCCAGCCTGTGGCGCGCATGAGATGCATGCCCGGTTTACATATGATGTGTGCATCTCATTGTGCACTGATTTCGACTTGTTCATTGTCTGGATGTGTCACGTGACTGCAATGGCACATCTCGACTCACGTGCTATCTGTCTTAGTAACAATTCACCACACGTGACCTCGCGTTCCCAGCTTGCATCACCATACGCCTTATTCTATCATGAGTCCAATCTGCAGCCAGCTTCGAGTAACGCCGACGCTGCTCGCGCTGTACCAACGTAGCTGCAGCAAAAATGTCGTACGCGGTCCGCCGGCACGATGACGACGCGGCCATGGCGACGCCCACCTCTGCGCCGGTGCTCGACTACCGCTGCCTCTTCACGCACGATCTGCGGCGCAAGCAGAAGCGCTGGCAGGACGGCCGCCTGAAATACCACACCTACAACCGGCGCGTCATGGTATACGATGACGGCGGGAACCTGGTTGGCGACGCGCACGCGCGACAAGGCCCGCTGGCCGAGGGCGATGAGATGGAGCTCGAGAGCGGCGCCGCGGCTATAGTGCAGGTCGGGGAGTGCGTCGGCGTCCGGCAGCAGGATCTGTCGGGGCTGGTGGACAAGCGAGCGAGAGAAGTCGCGCGTCGGGCTGCTGCTAGGGGAACCCCGACGACGACGACGACGACGACTACACCTGACTCGCGGAGAGCGACTCCTGCGCGGGTTGGAATCCTGGGTCGCGCTTTCATACCGCAGATATCGCCCTTTGAGGAGAGGCTTAGGACGGAGGAGAGTGTCAAGAGGAGGAAGAGGAGTGCTTCGCCTCCGAGTAAGGGAGGGTTCGCGAGGAGTCTTTTCGGCACTAGGCTGACGCTCTCGGCTGATTTTCCGACGAGGAAGAAGGCTCGGGTCCGTGAAGATGGGCAGGGAGATGTGTTGGTGCGGCGCGAGACGTGCGCTGTTCGGAATATAACTATGCGCTCACCTGTTGAGGGTGTGGCGCGAAATGTCGACGACGACGTGCCTCGAGCGCGGGAGAGGATGGCGGAGAGGTCGGCGAATATTTCGAACGGACGAGTTATCCATACGGCTGGTGAAGAAGATGGTATTTCGGCGATGGATCATCAGCCTCATGTGCGGAAGAAGACGCTGCAAAAGTTGACCGACACTCCAATACCGGTTGCTCGCAACGCGGAACCTCCGAGACCGAATTTGGAATGCGAGTTTTCGTCTGATGTCGTGCCGTCTACGGAGCCTCCGCGGGAAGAGCGGGAGTTTTTTAAGGACGAGGTGGGCGGGGACCGAGGGGGTGAGGAGACGGTTGATGAGGCTTCGCAGTCTGTATTTGACGGGCAGTCTTCTGTTGAGGGTCCGATCGGTTCTCGAAAACATGTCATCGATGAGGCAGTTCCGTCTGAAGAACCAGTTTTTAACAAGGCGGTTCTCTCTAAAGAACCCATTATCGGCGAGGTAAACCCTTCCGAACAAGCCATCGTTGACGAGGCACTTCTCTCTGAAGAACCGATCATGGACGAAGAGATTCCTCCTGAAGAACCGGTTATCGACGAGGCGATTCCTTCTCAAGAAACCATCATTGACGAGGCAATTCCTTCTCAAGAACCCATCATCGACGAGGCAGTCCCCCCTGAAGAACCCGTAATCGACGAGGCATCGGATGATCCGACACGGACACCTGACCAGGTTCCATCGCCCCCGGGCGCAAGTTCGGGGAGAGACGGGGACGCGACGATCCATGAGCCGGACACTGCCCCTAAGCGGTCCGAACGGCAACGGGCGGAATTGCGCATCCGGTCGAGGCAGCGGAGGGGCCTGTTGATCATGTCGGATCAGCGGCGAAGTGAGAGTCGGAGCAGACCGTCTCGAAAGAAGCCGATTCGAAGCAGCTCCTCCGAGCCGGAGACACTACAAAGGCCGGACAGGCAGTCTACGCGCCGCGCCGAGGTGTCGCTTTCGCCTTTTCGCGAGACGCCTGCAGGCTCGGACTCGAGCGGCGACGATGACGGCGTTCGGGGTGGCGACTGCAGCGACGACGAGCGACGAAGACTACCCAAGGCCGTCGCTCATCGTAAGCAGAGAACGAGACCATCATCGAAAAGGGGTCCACGGATCGAGAGGCTCGCGCGGAAGAGCACAAAGAGCAAGGAGATTTTTGGTCTTTTCTCTTCTGCCGAGGCGGAGGCGGAGGCGGAGGTTGTGCCTACAACGTTTGCCCTGGCGTCCAACTGGACCGGCCTTGGCGGCGACCGGCAAAACGACCTAGCTGGGTTGGCATCCCTAGCGAGGCAGGCCTCGGGCAGGAGACGAGGAGGCAATAACGTCGTCGCGGGCGGAAGACGTCGAGGGACGTCGTCGGCGACAAAGGTCGAGGCTGATCGTCGCCCCAACCGGGAAATGGAGATTAACCCGCTCGATGGCGATGGCAGGCCTCGGATCTCGAACCCTGCTACGCGGGGGAGGAAGGCCGCCAGGAGGGAGCATGCTATGGGTCGGGCGCCGCAGCCGCTTGTGCCGGTTGAGCCCAGCACTACGACCGCTACCATCGCGACGGATACCGCTGCTACGACGACGGAAAGACCCGAGGAGGGAGGCCTGCCGGGGTTCAGTCGGGCTAACGGGGGGTCATGGGCCTAGTTCTTCATGCATGAATTCTGGGTGGAGGCTAGGGCTTAAGGTGGTAGGTGATCGATCGACGGATGCGCCGCTTCGGGCCACTTTGCCGGGAGGTGAGGTGGGCGATGATGTGACGTCGAGCGAGAGAGAGTGTGTGATTACTCCGTACGATTGGCCACGGTGGTTTGTGGTTGTTGCATAGCCTTGGCGTCGTTGGGATGAGGAGACGATGAGATGGGAAATGTGGAGCTGGGGATGGTATTGGTTGGGCTTGTTCATGATGATGAGGTTAGTCTCGCAGACTATCGTCTGTGGAATACTCACGTGAAGCTGCATATATGCGTAAATCGTCATTTGTATGCATGTATTGTAATTCTCTAGCCGAGCGTGCTGAAGCCGAGGACGTGGGTTGCAATGCTTGCTCATGTGATGAACGTAAAACTCGAAATTGAAGCCGGGATGGTGAAGAGAGCGGGCTTGAGGAGGAGAAGGCCGGGTATGAAGCACCGTCGTCTTGAGCTCGGGAGACTGTAAGAGCTCTTCTCTACGGATACCACGTCTTCGGTGAACTTGGTTGCGGAGATGGCTATGGAAGTGTGGCGTTTCCGCCTCAGTGTTGATACGTGCAGAGATGTTATAGAAAGCGGTTGGAAGCTTGCATCCGGTAAATATATGAACGCATACTGGCCTTATTGAAGTTGACGCGAATGGAGATATCATTGTGAGATGAAGAGACGTCGATCTATGGGATTAGACTGGAGAAGGGATTCCATAACTCCTTCAACAGACTCCCTTTCTTTCTTCTCTTGACATTTATACACACATAAATTGAGGCTGAAGGACGCAAGCGGTACGGTGCGATGATAGACCCCGTGAGCATGATATGGTGGTTAGGAGATGCGGAGGGAGGCGCAGGGACGCGGCATGCTTAAAGGCCAAAGGCTCTGACGATTACATGATACATCCTTGTCTTGGATTTTCTTGGCGCGGATTACGGCATCCATATCACGTGAGCAGACATGTACACACACATTCTTCTCTATGCCGAATCTCGCGACAGCAAACCCAACTTCACGTCTACGCTGAAACGAACGACGAAAGCCATGAGACGATACGATATAGGAGACCACGAAAGGCTTCGAAAGCCGCAAGCGAGTGTCGACGACCAGCAGAACGTGCGTGGCTAGAAGTTGACGAAGTTGCGCCGCGTGCTTTCTTGCGACGAAGTGGTAAGGCATCGTGACTTTGCATCAACTTGAGAAGATCTTGTTCGCGGAGAAGAAGAGGGAGAAGGACATCGGCGGGTTCGAGGAAGAGAAGAGGGGAGAGAGCTTGGGGTTGGGAAGAGGCAGAGAGAGTGTGCAAGTGAATACCTGAGTGGGAGGGAGAGGGAGGTGTGAAAGGAAGGGAAAGAGATACGACGACTTTGCCTTCTTTTTTAACAAGAGAGGAGAAGGAAGAAAAGAAGGGGGAGAGAGAGCGTGAGATTTTCTAGGAAGAGAGATCTAAGTGGTGGTGAAGAAAGGCAAAGAGAGGGAAGAGAGTGAGAGACAGAAGAGAGAGAGAGAGAGAGAGAGAGAGAGAGAGAGCGAGATGCCGGGTGGGCAGCAAAATCGAAGCGAGCAAACGGCGCTGACCACGTGCGCGATTGGCAGGCAGCTGGCGAGTGCCTTCCTGCCCAGAATGGCGCGCTTCATCTTTTCCACCCTCTTTTCCAACGCACGGAAGGCACTTCTTTGGTTGCTCTGTTCCAACAACGAAGCTTCCTCAACCACCACCATCGCCACTACCATCGCCACTCCTCCTGCCACCACTCCTGCCATCACCACTGCAGACACCACTGCAACCACCACTGCGACCACCACTGCCATGTCGGACATCAACAGTCCCGTCAACTGCCCGATGCAGTCGGAGCATCAGCAACTGAAGAAGAAGAAGTTCAAGACGCAAAAGGGCGGCAAGAAGAACAAGAAGAACAAGCAGAAGAACAACAAGAACAACATGATGAAGATGCAGGCCGATGCCCCCTGCCACCTCGACAAGGAAAACGTCCCGCCCGAAGGCCTCATCCTCGCCGCATCGTTTGCAAACTTGAGCCTTTGCAACTCCAAGGTTGACGATGTGCATGACGTGCATAACGAGGTCGTGCATGTTTGCGGCGAGGCTCGAGGCGATGATGGCGATGATGATCCGAAGAAGCACTTTGTCACCGAGCCCGAGATCGACGATGATCTCGACGACGACGAGAAGCAGAAACTGAAGAATCTCTTTTTCATCGGCGAAGCACTCGAGATGGTAAGCCCCGAATGAAACTGGGCTCTCAAAGAATGAACTAACCTTGCCCTCCCAGGCTCGCCTCGCTCTTCGCACCAATGAAACGCCCGTCGGCTGCGTTCTTGTGCACAACGGCTCCATCATCGCCAAGGGCATGAATGCTACCAACGTCACCCGCAACGGCACCCGCCACGCCGAACTCATGGCCATCTCCGCCCTGCTGTCGGTGACGGCGAACGAGCCCGGTGATGAGGGTCATCTCCACCCCTACGGCCAGAAGCTGCTCCCCGCCGGCCAGGTCGATGCCGGCATCTTGCGCAACAGCATCCTCTACGTGACGGTCGAGCCGTGCGTCATGTGCGCCTCTCTTCTGCGTCAGATGGGTATCAAAAAGGTGTACTTTGGCGCCGTCAACGACAAGTTTGGAGGTACCGGTGGTGTCTTCAACATACACGCCAACTCGTTGCCTGTCGGCTCGGATGGCCAGACGGCGGCCTCGCGCCCGTTGCCGCATCGCCAGCCCTCGCAGCTCCCGGACGGAAGCGGCACGCTCGGCAACTCGTACCCGCCCGGCGGTGGCGACGGGGGCAACGTCGAGCGCGGCTATGAGATTGAGGGCGGCTGGGGACGTGATGAGGCCGTCGCCTTACTGCGTCGCTTCTACGTCCAGGAGAATGGCCGGGCTCCGGTGCCGCGCAAGAAGGAGGGCCGGGCTGCTCGGCTGGCCGCCATGATGGAGAAGGATGCGCTGGCTCGTGAGGAGTCGATGCAGGAGCGTGGTGGAGGCGACAAGGCAGCGGTAGGCAGCATCACTGTCGTCTGACGGAGGGAGCGGGTATCTGTGACGCTAACTTCTTTTTTCCCCCTCATCTTCTAGGACGCCTACCTGGAGCTCGTCGAGGACGAGTGCCGCTGAACCCTATGGGCAAAGTCGACCAACCACTGGGGATATTTTTCAATGAGTTGTTGAAGCAAGGGATAGATGATGACTGTCACGGCCTTTCTGGTGGGTAGGTAGATGGCAACTAGATTCTAGGTGAAGCCTCGGGGCGTGTGTGCCATTTGGTTGACATTGCGAATCGAGGCGTATCGTATACCTACTTGGTTTCAGTCCCTTTTGTTTGATTGCATTCTCGTCTGCGTTTAATATCCTGTCCGTCCACCGTCAGCCACCGAATCTATCGTCACCAGAACTGCCGAGCCTCTCTGAAGGATGTCGAAGGACGACGCCAAGAGGACGGATAGCCTCGGTATGCATGTAAGTATGCATAATAAGCATGGCTATTTTGTTGCTATAGCAGCTTTTTTATTGCGACAGTAATGGCGTGTCTAATCATCAGCTCCATGTTTGTTTGTACGTATATATATTTCTCCGTAGGCAGTTTACGGTAAATGTAATAGAGCAGAGCAGATATATAACGTGGTCGTCGTCCGTTGGGATGGGGCTGAGGAGTATCGGCGACGCCGAGAGGGCAATCAATAGTTGGGGATGTGGTATAGAGAGGGCCTCTATTTTATGTCTGAGTATGGTATGTATGTATGTACGGAGTGAAATTAGGAACAGAGAGAAAGAGAAGGAGAGATAGGGAGAGATAGAGAGAGACACAGAGAGAGGGGCAGACCGAGAGAGAGAGAGAGAAGGGGAGAGAGAGGACCTATCTGGGATGGAAGCTGGGTTTTCTTAAAGCTGTGATGATAGGAAGGGTGTGTGCGTGTATATGTATGCATAGTGTGTGCGAATATGTAGAGTATTAAACAGCTGTAACACTGTCTCTTGCACCCGGATGGATAGATAGATGTGAATAGCAAGAGTGGATGAGGAGAAGGGGATGAGGCTGAGAATACACGTGTACAACGTATGTACATATGTACGGCCATGGCCTATCTCTGTTCGGGGTTGAACAAATAACCTTCTCAGGCTATATGTCCTCGAATATAGTCCTTATATCGTAAACGTACGCCCCTCCCTTCCACGCACAGCACTCCCCCCCTCCCTCTCCGCCTCATCTCTCTCCACCGAGCCGCGATGTAGGTATGTACATATGTATATAACAAGATGCGTGTATGTATGTGTGTACAACATAGTCTAAATCCCTACGAAATGACCACATAGTTCATATGTACTATATATATGAAAGAGGCACCTTCTTTACATATATGTACGTAAACAAGGAGAGCAAGTATAAAAACTCAGCCCACTCATCGCCTCATTTTGCTTCCAAACACCCGGCGGAGAGGGTCCCCAGAGTCACAGGTGAGAGTTGGGAAGAGTAAGGAGGAAGAGGGACGTTGTGCTTTTTTTTGTGCGATTTTACATACATACATACGTGCTGGACGAGCGGCCGTCGGAGCTGGGCTGGGTGGTTGGAAGAAGCTCTGGCGCGCGGATCAGGGGCCTGTTTTAGAGGGGCGGTTTTGGGTGGAGACGAGGGGGGGGGGGGGGGGGGGGGGGGTGTTTTTTTTTTTTGGGGGGGGGGGGGGGGGGGGGGGGGGGGGGTGGGGGGGGGGGGGGGGGGGGGGGGGGGGGGGGGGGGGGGGGGGGGGGGGGGGGGATGCTTTTTTTTTTCGGGTTTGGTGAGGAGTTGGGTGTTTGCTGATTGGTGTGCGTGTTTGCTGGTGTATGAGGGATGAGGTGAGAGGATGGAGGTTGGACTGGGTGAAGAGGGATTTTGGTGGTTGTCGCGAGGAGGGGGGGATCAAGGCTGTGGAAGGAAAGGAGAGGAAAGAAGGGGATAGTTCGATTGGTGGGTTTGAGGGATAGAGTGTTGTTGGTTGATGAGAGGAAGAGGGATGGGCGTGGAGTTGGCTCTGGAAGAGGATGGACAAGAGGTTGGGATGGGAGGGTTGTATCCGTAGAGTCAGAATGATTACTGCTGTCGGTTACTGAGTTATGTGATGATGGCTGTCATGGCTTCATTTACATACATACATGCAAAGAGAGCAGTTCTCTGCGTAGGTAGAGAAGAAGCCGTCATTTCATTATACGGATAGTTGACCTCCGTATCAAATAGAAGTAGGGTAATAGGGGTACAGTTATGCATCCATGCAACGTGAAAACGATGTTTATGCTGTGAAGAAACATGTATGATTATGCATTCGTGCATACATATGTTTTCATGATTAAACAGATGCGCTGCAGATTATCATCGATCTTGACTTATGCATCTCATACATACACATAGAGTTGAGCTCATGGGGAAAAACCTCACCGGTATCGCTTACTTCCCCTATTCTCGTTGAAAATCTCTTTGACAACAGCCTGATGAACAGTAAAGAGTATACGAATAACTGAATCAACATACCCATGTAAACTTCTCCCAATCCCAACACATCTTCAAAGCATCACGATTGGCAAACCGCATCCTCGACCGGGGTATATTCTCTCCCCCTGTTCATTTTCCCCAGCGTCAAGACACACACACCCCTTCTCCATCCAACCTCTAACCCCGTCCCTGCAATGATTTCAAGGTTAATCGGCGTTGCAACGTTTCGGTCCCCCCCAATTCCCCCCCGTGCAATTTCGGCATGTGGACAAATTTGAATTTTCATCTGTGTATAATGTTTATGTCGTAATGCGAGTTAACAACTCGGTAGTTTTCATTGTATTAGCCGCATCTACAAAACACTCTTGTTTTTTATCATTGTCTTATTAGTAGTTCATCATGACCGAGACATGATTGGTATATATATATTCTCTTATTTCTATCTATGTATTTTATTTCTATTCATGTCTTTCGTATCTTACATGTTTTATGTATGGATGATGAATTACCGTCTAGTAGTAAGATGCAGAAAAGAAGCGAGACTTGAAGAAGAGATAGAGAAGGAAAAGAAAGGAAAAAGAAAGGAACAAGTTAAAAAAAAAGAAACATAGACCAAGTCGACAATGCCGTTCTAAACCCCGTCATCAACGTCGTCAACATGAGCAATGTACAATGAAGCCTCGTGATCATCATCCCAGCTTTTTTTTTCCCCTCACCCTCTTTTGTTTCATTCTTGTCGACGTCTCCTTCTTCTTCTTCGTCTGTTTCATCGTCTCTCATTCTCAAGGTTGGGATTCTCAAGGTTGGGGTTCAGGAGGGGTGACTTGATCATCGCCATCGTTCTTCTTCTCCTCTCCCTCCTTCGTCTCACCTTCAGGCTTCTGCTCCTCTCCCTCCTTCTTCTCCTCACCTTCAGGCTCCTCCTTCTTCCCCTCTTCAGTCCCGACTCCAGCATCAAAGTAATGGTTCACAGTCGCATTCTTCCCGTCCGATCCGTAAGCATCACCGCCGAATTCGAGGTAACCCTTGGTGAGGACCGGGGCAGGGAAACGCTCCATAAGTTCGGTCGTATCGCCAAAGATCCAGACCGTGTTCATGCCCATGGCTGAATGCTGCGCAATGTGACAGTGCATCATCCACGCACCGACGTTCTCCTTGGTCACCCGGATGCGCCACGCTCGCCATCCGTTGGTCGTGTCTGGCTTGTCCTTGTTCGTATAGCGGTAGAGGAGGGTGGTGTCTCGTTTGGCGGGAGTGTAGCCTTCGAACTTCTTCTCGTTCTCTTCCGCGTTGTACGTTCCCGTCCCGGAGCCGAGATCCCAGGCGTGCTCGCCGTGGATGTGCATCGGATGAATGTCAAAGTTGCCCGTGAGTCCGCCGTTGTTCTGCCATACAATGTCCAGCACCTCGCCGACCTTGGCAGGGAACGTCTTGGTCACGTTGTCGAAGCCGCTGTTTTGAAGGGCGCGGTCGTAGCTCGGCATCGAGTTGTCGTCTGCTGCGTTGGCTTGGACGGCGGTGTAGACGTTGATCAGGTATGGCTTCGGTTGGACGGCAGCCTGGACGTCTTCTTTCCAGGGGCTTCCGTTTTGACTGCGTGTGAGAGAGGAATATGTGAGCATCTCTCTCTTCTTCATCTGTCGATAGTAGAAAAGGGGGGAAGATGACTTACGCCCAGACCAGAGCGCCGTTCAGCTTCCCGTCCTTGTACTCTCCGCTCGTAAGCATCTGGTTGATCTGGATGGTGACGGTGCGTGTCACGTCCTGGAGACGGGGAAACTCCTTTCTCTTCTCCTCCTCGGCCGGCTGAAGCGTGTACTCGAGATAGTCGTTGGTCGTCATCGGCAACTCGACCGGAGGCTTCTCGGGCAGCTTCGACTTGGGCTGAGGCGGCTTCTCGCACTTGTCCATGCGATAGCGGAGCATGGCGTAACCCTTGATACTCTCAGGCCTCTCCCGGCTCTCGAACCGGATCCAAAACTCCGTCTTGTTCATCTGGTCGATTTCGGCCGCCGACTTGGTCTGCAATCGGTAGCTGAAGCGCTGTCCCGGCGCGACCTGCATGTGGTCGATGTCCACCGGCTCGGTCAGAGCTCCGTCTGCTTCTATCACGCTGAGCTTATCGTGCTGCTCGATGCCGAGCTTGACCATGGACAGGGCGGTGGCGCCGATGGTTCGTAGACGATAGACCTGATCGGGGAGGACGTCGATGACATACGGCTCGCAAGAAGCATCGGAAGAGGCGCCAAAGTCGGCCTTACCGCTGTGACCCTGGACGAGCACCGCTTGAGGCTCGCCAGACCAGCGGAAAGGGTCGGCCAGGAGTCCGCCCTCGATGGTGGCGTCATCTTTGGCGTAGTAGTCGGCCAGCATGAGGACGACGTCCTTTCCATAGTCCTTTTCCGCTTGCTCGCGGTTTGGATCCTCGACGATGAGAGGTCCGTGAGCGGTGATGAGTTGGAATCCTACGTGTGAGTGATAGAAGTAAGTGCCGGCGTCACCAGGCTCAGGTCGGACCTCGTAGTCGAAGTAGTGATCAGGCGGGATGGGCCACTGGCTGACAAGGGGAGTGCCGTCTGAGAAGGGGGCAGTCCTCTGGGATAGACCGTGCCAGTGCTGTATAGTGCGTGTGTGTGTCAGCTTATGGTATGGGATGGTTGTCTGAGATGTAGTGTGTATGGAGGTAGGTATGTATGTAAGACGAGCAGAAGAAAGGAAAACATGGACAAGATGACGGATGAGAGACATGATGATGATGATGATGGACGAGAAGGGAGAGAAGGGGGAGAGGGAAACAAACCATGGTGAGATTTGTATCGTGCATCTTATTCCAAACCCGGACCCAAGTGACTTTGCCCTCGGACATGTTGAGCTGCGGTCCCGGTGACTGTCCATTGATGAGAACCGACTTTCGCTTCTGACAGTCAATGTTGAGCTCCCCCTCGGTGATTTCAAGCTCAAAATCGGGCTTGAAGTCATCTCCATGAACTTGAACCTCAGCCTGAGCGCCGATGAAGAGGAGAGTAGAGAGGAAGAAGGTCGATAACAACATGATGACGGTTATTGCTCCTGTTTTTTTGGCCCTCCCTTTTCGAAAAAGAAGAAAAAGGATAGAAACCGACTGATAAGACGGAAGACTAAGTAATAAACAAAGGGACCTTTTCTAAAAGGAACGAGGGATGATGAGGAGCTTCACCGGGAAGCGACGGCGGGCTGGAAGCGAGCGTTGTTCTTCGTCGACATGAACTACGATTTGAGCCTCGACGGGCATCTCTTCTCTCTATATAGGCCCTGTCAAAGATTGGGCTTGATGATGGGCTTCTAGAATGCATTGCCGAATGCCAAGGGGCTAAGGCCTCTTTGGGTGTCTCATAATTGTGGTCCATCCTACCATCCATCCGTCCATCCATCCATACTATGTTGTGTATGATGTACGGGGGGTGTCTCTGCTGTTGCTATTGCCTCTACCACTTTAACATGTGTGAATGCAATATACGGATACATGATGCATGGATAATCTCACGCCCCCCTTAATTGTCCTCCCCACAGGCTATATAACTTGCAGTGGGGAATCCAGAGAGGCGAGAGCGGGATCTACAAGGCATGGACCGCCGTTCCCCCTTGGTGGCCCCCCTTTGGGACGAATGAGCAATTGCCGTCTATTGCCGCTTCTTTCTTACATGCAGAAGAGGGCAGCACGTGGACTGTCATTGCTGACGTAGATATGTATGTATGTATAGAAAGATTTGTGCTTCTAACAAGTCTTCTCCCGAGACGTTATTTACGTCCCCTGCGGAGTTTATCTATAGGTAGGTATACGGAGTACACACATACACACATACACATAAACAGATACATACATACATGCTGTTGAAACTGATGATGAAGATGGGACTGATTTCCTCTCTCTCTCTGTCGTTTACGATTGAGACTCATCCATCATGTATGTACGAGACTGAGGCCCCATTCCGGGTCACCCGGCTGACGCCTCAGATCGGCTTTTTTTTTCTCTTCCTCCTCCCTTCCCTTGAGATAAGGAAAGAAAGTAGATTGATCATGCTAGTGGAGCAAAGGGTAAAAAGAAACGATGCCATTGGATATGGAGATGGAGTAGAACGTGGCCTTGGAGAGGAAGAGGGGGATCGAGCGTCTTGGCGTTAATTCAGCCTCCATTTTAGCTTGAGAGGGGACCTGATATTCGTTCATCATAGACGAAATTACCCCATTCAACTATCGAATCTCACTAGTAAGCGTCCTGCAGATGATCAATCTAACCAAGTCAGAAGCGAACAAGAGTCAAAGCAAAGCAAAGGTTAGGGTTAATGTTATTGTTACCATTTCCCATTTTCAAACGCCGTCAAGCAAAAAAGAGCAGTCGGACGATGATAACCAGAAAGAATCTGGGAAGAATGATGTAACTTCCGAGACAGAGACACGTCGCAAGATAATCAATCGCCCAAGCGAGCCTCCACTTTACTACCTTGAGAACAGGTTCTTCCTTCGTCTTGATGTCTTGTTCGCTTTGATGGCATTTGCCGAGAACCTTGATTCGAGGCTTTGTCTTGTGTTCACGAGTCGAGATGGGAAACTCGGATAGAAAGGGAAAGGAAGAGGAGAGGAGAGAGGAGGGGGGAGGGAACATGTTCAGACAGGGGGGGGTGTGAGTGTGAGGTGTATGTGTGTGTGTGTGTGTGTGTGTGAGAGAGAGAGAGAGAGAGAGAAGGGTGAGTTGAGAGACAGCAGAGTTTACAAAACAGAAGAGAAAAAAGGGGTGCTTCTTCTCGACCTCGTGAGATGAGAATTTCAGTTGATCGAATGCAGTCAATGAATTACAAGGTCTAGTTGTCACTGTAGGTTAAAAAGTCTGACCGTCCCCTCAAGTTCAAGGTAGGTATTTGACGGTAGGACCACGGACGGGCCGCAGAGCGCTAACCGATTTCATGTTGACACTAGTTCAGTTCAGAGTAGAAGATGGATAGCTTTTGTTTTTCGACGGGGGAGAAGGATGTTCGAGAAGGGTACTTGGAATGCATCTATGTATGACGGAGAAAGGGGGGGGGGGGAGGGAAGGGAAAGGAGAGACAGAGACGGAGGCGGAGACGGAGACTAGACACTTGACTCGGGAGACTCTCGATTCAGATGCAGAATGTATATACAATGTGGTACATAAAGTCAACACCATGAGACTCAGTTAGACAGACAGACAGACTCATTGGGCAGACAATCAGAAACTCATGATGAGTCTCATCGACAACGTCAATAACACGAACAACAACAGCAACAACGACATCAACAACATCAGCAATATCAACATCAACATCAACATCAACATCAACTAAAAGGAAGAGAACAACAGCTACAAGTAATAGAAGAGAGAGAAAGAGTAACGGGCACGAAAACAAATCCCCCCCCTTCTTTCCCTTCCAATCGCCTCGTGTCTCAAAAAAACACGGGGTTCAAAACGCCCATCATGCAAAGACGAAATCAACAGTATGAAGAGAGAGAGAATGAGAGAAGCACAGCAAAGTAAGAGGAAGAAGAAGGAGAAGAAGGAAAGAGGAGAAGAAAAAAAAAACAAGAAAAACAAGGCTGTCACGTCACAGAAAAGCACAGGCCTGATTCGAGACCAGCTCTGCGTCAGGTCGAAACGGATACACTTCAAGTAATCCAAGGCTCAAGCCCTCTCTTCCCCTTCCAATCCCCTCAACGTATGAACACACACACACACACACGACACCGTAAAACCATACCCGTCCTTTCCTTTCCCTCCCCCCTTCCCCTCCTTATTCCCTTTCAACCAACTCTCTTCCTCTCTCTCCCCCCCCCGGTTTAGCAAAGCAGGCATACCCATGTGCATGACTCGAGCACAACACATCCGGTGCATGATGGTGCCGACCCTTTTCGTCCCTTGGTCTACCGAATTAACAGGGTAGAACGGAGATGGTGGAACGTCCCTTATTCCCTCTTCCCACCGGATGTGCCTCTCCTACCGACCTCTCATTAATTATCTTTTCTGTCCCTTGATAAGTGGGATAATCAAGGAGTAAAAAGGGCCAAAGTCAAAAAGAAGATCCTTGATTCTTGTCCTTCTTTCCCATCCTCGCTTATTGACATCTTATAGAACCTGATGGGTCGTCTTTGATTCTCCGCTCTCTCGTGACATCTCGCGGGGGAGAGAGAGAGAGAGAAGAGAGAAGAGAGAGAGATAGTCAGAATGTCAACCGCAAAAAACTCCCTCGACTTGGCCGTTGCGGTGCCGACATTCATCGGCTCGCTTCTCTCTTTCATCGCTACCCTCGTGGCTTTGACCTTTCACTTCTTTTCTCCTCCTCGTCGACACTTTCGACACTCTCTCGTCATCAACCTACTGGTTGCCGGTAAGGTGTATCATCTCTACAGAGAAGCTTCGAGACTAACCATCAACAACTCAAGATTTCATCAACAGTCTTAATAACACCATCTCCGGAGCCATCGTCCTCTCCCATGGCGAAAGACCGACGGACGAAAAGGCCAGCCCGGCTTGTATAGCAAACGCCTGGGTGGGCCAGTTCTCCGTCCAGGCCGTCGACTTCAACATCCTCATCATCTCCATCATCGTTCTCTACACCGTTCTCAACAGCCGCATCGTCTCCGAGCCGCCGACTTGGGCTACCATCGTCATCTGCATAGCAGCTTGGATACCTGGCCTGATCACAAGTGAGGAAGCTTTTTTTGCTCATTACTCGGCTCGAAATTCCCCCCTCAACTGACCCATCATGAATCATCAACAGGTCTCTTGGGCATCGCCCTCGGCGTCTACGGATACGTAAACAGCAACTGGTGCTGGATCAGATCCGAGTTCCTCGGTCTACGCTATGGCCTCACCCACGGCTGGCGCATCGCCATCTTCGTCGGCACCATCGCAATCTACACCGTCATCTACATCCATCTGAAGCGCGTCTTTGGCCGTTTCCGAGTCAGCGGTCCGTCAACGGGGAACACCACGTCTCGAGACCACACCGTCATCGACAACGGCCTGGAACAGTCCGAGTCACGCCACATTCTCGTCTCAAGCTCCTTCGCCGTCTCCCACGAACTCGACGACTTGTCTCCCGTCTCTCACGGCAACAACATGAACGTGAGCAGCCTCAACGACGAACTCACCAAAGACCCTGCCGCGGCAGCAAAGACAACCGTTTGGGCCGTCGCCGCGGGGGACGACACAGCCGGTCCGTCAGACCCGTCCAAGTCAGCCTACGCTAGACCGGCCGCTGCAGGAGGCGGCGTTAACCGTCCCATGTCCAAGCTCCCGGCGCCGCCAAACCTGAAAAAGATGCTACTGATGAACGGCTACCCCCTGGCCTACATCGTCCTCTGGCTTCCCGGTATGATCAACCGCCTGACCGAGTCGGTAGGCGGCAGTTCACCTCGCTGGTTGAGGGCGTTGCAAAGTTCGACTCAATTCATCGGCTTCGTCAACGCCTTTACTTATGGCTTCAGCGAGCATTTGCGTCGTGCTCATCGATCATGGGCAAAGAAACGCAAAGCTAAGAGAGCCAGAGCAGCGTGAAAAAGTTCCCGTGTCTTTCGTCTTTCTGTTCTATCGACTACGAATCTGCGTCCGACGCTTTGAATGAATCGTGTGAAAAAAAAAACAAGGGGTGGGTTGAAGGGAAGAGGGAAACACGAAATAACAGTTAATCTCTTGTCTATGCCAATCTGTATCTACGACTTCTTCTTTTTTCATGTCCATCTTGGAGACAAACCATTACATACTGTTAATGTGATACCTACATAGTTGCTTTCATGCTGTCTAATTACCAACTGTTGGTGACAACAATAATGTCATCTAAGCTTCTAGCTATGGAAGACTAACAAGCTCCGCATAAACTATTCGAAACGAGATTGAGATTGACGGCCTTCAAGGCCATGGTCACCGATATTGACAATAATCAGGCCGACGATACGAAGGCGATTGGTCAATGCTGTGGGGAGCGTTGCTCTTCTCCCGATCCCCCCCCACCCCCTAGCAAGTAATGCTGAAACGCATCACAGGATTGGGCGGTTAACCTGATGCTCACTCTCAGCTTCAGTCAGAACCAGGAAAGGACAGCGATAACTAGCAGAAAGAAACAAGACGACTGAATGGAAAACCATCGACCGTGATAGACCTACCTACGCTTAGACGTCTTCCGATGGCACGGACGTTGCCTGAGTTACGGCCCGAGTTCAACAGATCCCAACTAGATGATTAAAACGCAAGTCGTTGGATCCAGCTACTATTACTATTACTACATATGAGTCTAGGACTGCCAGGTGCAGGGATGCTCATACATATATCTCCCACAGCCGGTATCCGGGGTTCAGCGGGCAGGATTCAAACTTGTACTAGAGGAGGTGCCCACTCCGATTCTCCCCTGGGCCCGTGGAGCCCGGCCCATCCCATCCCATCCTATCCCATCCCATCTATGTATATACATAAAGGGTTGATGAGGGGGGAGAGGGGGAGGGACTCAGGGACAGAAAGCATGTGTAGGCCCACTTGAATCCAGCCTCCTTAATCATGACCGATCCGACGATCCGAAACTCAAGCATGAAGAAACGAATGCCTTCGTCGAATTGTTTCCAAGTTAGACGGAAGACATGGTTTCTGACCGCGTTATAATTGGAAAAAAACACTTGCTCACGTTCATACAGATCAAGGATTATAGACAGGCATCAGCAGTCGATGAAGCTGTTGAGTGGAAGCCGGCAGGTAGCCGGGCCGGGGTTTCAAAGTTCCCAGACATGCCCTTGACCATGTCCATGAGAGAAGCCTTATTGGACCCATCTCAGCTGAGCTCGGCATACGTATGTATGTACATGGATGTGTGCACATCTGGATAGTAGGGTAGGGTAGGGTAGGGCAAGGTCAAGGATAACAAGATGAAGCTCGTGACCTTTATGATTCTCGGCTTTCGCTTCCCGAGCTTTCCCCCTCCCCATGAAGCTATACGTGTTGCTTATCTCGGAGATGGGAAATCTCCCGACTCGAGTGGAGATGGGAAAATCACCATCGAAGCGGAGCACGCAATAAAAACGGCCGACTACGACTCTTTAAAGGCCCGAAAGACGAGGAAGAGGAAGGGAGAAAAAAAAAACCCTCGGGCCGGATTTCATCTTGGATGATTCCATAATTCGTTTTCGCTGGATGGGGATCCCATGTGTTGGGGTGGATGCATCCGACGTCTCGACGGGATGTAGACCGTATAAGAGACTGTGTGTGTGGCAATATCAAGCTGATACGAGGAGGTGTCCATGCCACGATGTCGAGCTGGATCATAGCTGTTGTTGTTGATGATCTCATTGACTGGCTCGAGATGAGAGACGGAGTGAAGCGGTTTCCATGCTTTTGTGAATACGTTCAAAGGCTTTATTGATCTCGTTATTTCTGCTTTACAACTCCAGTCTAGGAGACCGAGATTGGCCAAGTCTAGTCCGTAGACGGAGAAGTTTGGCAATCTCGGGCAACAACTGGTCGTGCATGATATCATTGATATGTATGCTTTCACAACCTCTAGGACCCTATACAGATGCATCCTTCTACATAACCTTGCCTTGTGAGAAAACAGAACCATCATCTTCAGTAGAAACCGACTGTTCCAGTTCAAGTTAAACCTATATCAATACAAACTATCTATCCAAATCACGTTCTCAATCATAAAAGCTTTGCCGTTCAAATCCATACATGTCGTGTAAACATAAACCCTTCAGTCTTCCTTCCATTCAAACCCTGCCTATTCAGGCCTCTTGGCCGGACCTTGCTTTCCTCCGTCGGTCTTGTTCTTCTTCCTGGAACGTTCAGAAGAAGATCCCCGTTGTTTCCGCAGATCTCCACGATTCTCTTTCTCACCCTCTCGGCACATCTCGGCGACCAATCCCTTGACTTCTTCCTGGTCAATCTTGCCCGAGTCCCTAATCTTTCGCAACTTGTTGATAAAGGGTTCCTCCGCCTTAGTGGGGACAAAGCCAAAGAGATACTTGTTCAGCGTTTCCTGGTTCCAGTTTCCAAATTTGGACGCAATGTTGCTGCAGGCGTCATTTGGTTGCGCTTCATTCCCTCGCCGTGTCAGCTTTTCTCATCTTGACTTTTCACCTCGAAGGGAAATAGGACTGTTTCTCGCAACGTACGTTTGCCCACTTGGCGTGCTGGGCCCTTGCCACTTGCTGAAGCGGAATCTTTGGCGGGGAGGGCAGAGGCTACCCCGACGAGAGAA
This sequence comes from Ophiocordyceps camponoti-saundersi (nom. inval.), assembly GCA_003339415.1. NCBI lineage: Eukaryota > Fungi > Ascomycota > Sordariomycetes > Hypocreales > Ophiocordycipitaceae > Ophiocordyceps > Ophiocordyceps camponoti-saundersi. The sequence goes on from PDHQ01000009.1 coordinate 174,235, forward strand.
GAGGTGGTGGCCAGGACGGCGACGATGCCCTCGAAAGTAGACGTGAACTTCATGATGGATGATGGAAGGAAGAGCTTGTTGGAAGTTGTTGTGTAGAAGAGAATGAGGGTGAGGATGATGGGATAAAGAAGCACCTTCACAGACCGGACTCGAGAGCATCTTATATATCCCAAAGATGACCTCTGAGGCTCCGAGAAAGATAGTTGGGCAATTCGAAGTCTGCCTTGCATGAGTTTATGCTCACGGGGTTCGAAACGCTGGCCTTTCAGCAGCATGGCGCAGCGAAGACGATTTCTTTCCCGCTTAAGCTTAATCGTACTAGACTGTTTACTTTTCGTGGCGGTTCATGAGGAGGTGGATAGACGACTGACTCGGCTTCATGCCGGTGTCGAGCAGATGAGAGGAGTTTCTCTCATTCTCCTCTCTTTGCACTGCTTTGTGAAACTCTGAAGACGCGTCAAAGACGACAGAGAGGGGGAACTTGTTGAAGACTTGGGCTTTACACTCCCACACCTGATTCAAAGTCGGCTTGTAAGCTTATCCCGTGAACAGACTGACACCATGCATACTATATTCGACGTCACATGCATCCGCCATGTATGACTCGGGTTTTGGTGACCTAGTGCTACGGCAGGATCCGCAAGGCAGATCCGCTAGGCAGATTCGCAGTGCTGATCTTTGGAGCAGAGATGCTCCGTGTTTTTCCCCTCATGAGTTCAAGAGCTGCAACGCAGGACATGATTAACCCTTTTTGTCTCGGCATAAAGCCCATGATGAAAGTCTGCTGTATACCGTAAAAGCCACGACCTCATAATAGCAAGAGAGGCGCTGTTGTGCATGATAGGGACTAACAAGAATATACACCAAGTATTCTCCCGCAGCTCATCCTCAAAGCCAAAGGGCAACCGAAAGCCCTCAAAGCTTTAAAGCAACCGAAAGCCCTCAAAGCTTTAGAGCAACCGAACCCGGCCCGGAAAAAAAAGTCGATGTCGAGACCAACGGCAGCGACTCGTGCGAGCCCGGAGTTGCGGAAGCCAGCCGTCAGCCTAGCCGATCATCTCTCGAGTCGTGCAGCTCACGAGATGACGAACCGAAACTGGAAGGCCTCGCCTACAACCGTCACGGATATCCGGACCAGAGCCTTGACTCGCTTGGAAGAAGCTTCGTCATTGCAAGGCTGTAAGGCAGAGAGGAATCGTGAGCATCGAGTTTTGCCGTTCATCGGAAACTGTAACTTTGTCAGGCGTCGCCTCGGACGTCTCTTCGGACGATACATGTGGGTGGGTTTGCTCACTTGACGAGTCGAGTTGCTGCCTTGAGGCGTATGTAGGTTAAGATCGAGAACCATCCCCTATAGCCGTAGCTTGACCCCTTTCATAGAGACTCAAAGTTCAATTGACAATAACTATAAACCCTCATATCTCATCCCACGCAGCTCAGAAGAAACAACAGCTTCAGATCGAGAATACAGAGTCCTCCTCCTCTACCCATCCCGTCGCTAAACCACACCCCCCGTAAGAACTAAATCCCCCACGGATATCGCCCTTCGATATATGCATGTATGTACACCGCCCACCCGTCGGCTCGACCTATCGGGGAAAGGCTTCTGCCGAGCTGGCTTGATCAACGGCGCCTCTTCCCGCCCTTCCACGTCATCGTAATGCTGCAACCATGATTCCTTTTGGCAGGGATATATAAAGCTTACCCCGCAAAGCTGCCAGTCTCTATAGCCATCCAGCTTCTTCATCATAGAGAACAACTTCATCGAGTTTCACGAGATACGTCTTACAGTTTGAAACGAAAATGCCGCTTACAGGACATTGCCTCTGCAAGGCCGTTACGTACACGGTCGACGTTGATCAGCCCATCATGACGGGTTACGATCATTGTGACGACTGCCAGCGCCAGACCGGCTCAACATATTGTGCGTATTTCTCTCTATTCATCTCTGACTTCTTTCCGCTGACGACTCAAACGTACTTAGCCCTCGTATGCCTCGTACCCAAGGATAAGCTCACCATCAAGGGCAACGTCAAGAGATGGGAGGGAAAGGGCTCCTCGGGCAAAGCCGTCTACCGCGTCTTCTGCCCGGATTGCGGCTCCCCCATCGCCCACGAGCCGGAAGCCAACAAGGTCATTAGCGTTCTTAAAGCCGGCACTCTTGATACCGAGATTAAGAAGAATCTCAAGCCTGTTTGTCTTCTCCATATCCCTTTCGAAGATTGGAATTGTCGAGGCTGATCAATCTCTCTATCTAGGCTGTCGAGATATGGACCGCGGGTAAACTACCCTTCTGTCAAGAGAAGCTCGCCAAGTCTTTCGAGCACATGCCGGAATAATCTGTAGCTTGACGATACATACATGCAAAGTATGGTGGTGATGATGATGATGCATAGGTAGAACGATAGAAGTATCAGATATTGGCGTGATGAGAAAATGCAGAGAATGACCTCCAATCATGATGCTCAACAACAGCAGAGACAAGTCCTTTCCCAATCGCGCCAGAACTCCCATCTCGATTGCTCGTTGCCAAGTATAGAAGCTTTGAAACGTTGCTCATTAAATAGAGAGGGTATAAGAGAGAGGGAATCACATCCACATGCTCGTCGATGGCCTCACCCGGCGTGGCCTGACCGGCAACAGTACCAACCACAACGTCTCCGGAGACAAGCTCAAAGATGCCTTCTCTTCAACCTCCAAAGGCGCCGTCAAAGGCTCCAGAGTACGAAGCTGAGCCGCCGCGTCCTCGCCCTTGGCCGCCCTCGTCCGACCCAGCAGTTCACCGACCGTCGTCTCCAGCACGGCCGCAAGTCCAATGGTGGTGACGAGAACAGCCTGAAGACCACGGGCATGCAACCAATCCCTATTGGCGACGGCCGCATAGGCGTTGGCCCTCTGAAGCGGAGTCTGCGGCGCGGTGATGACGGCGTCCATGGCCGAGCCGGGAAGTCGCAAGGCCGCGCCGGCAGCACCGATGGCGGTAGAGACGGGGATGGCGATGGCGCCCTCGAGCACAGCCAGCGTTGTGCCGATGATGTTCCCCTTCTTCGCGTTACGGACGATATCCCTACTCACGGCCCTCGCATGCGAAGCGACCCCCTTGCCAAACGTCTTCGGCCCCTGACTGACCTGCCTCGCCACGTCGGTAGCATAATTGACGGCTCGATCGGATACCCTAGCGGTGAGGAAGGCCGAGACGGTATCGACAAAGGACCGCCACGACGCCACCGTCACGCCATGCCGTAGCAAAGCCGGCGCGTAGGCGGAGAGGAAAGCAGCCGTCGGCCCGGGGTAGAGTTGCGGTATGGCGATGGGCCGCGCGTCGGCGATGGGCGAGAAGAAGCCGGAGGAGGAAGCGTCTTCCAACGCCTCGTCGTAGGCGGGGAGAAGACCGTTGGCGTTAGAAGGGAACTGAAAGGGGTTGGAGAGCGTCGGAGCGGCTTCTTCGTAGGCCGGCGGGTTCGCTTGTTCGCTCGATGACGACGCTACTGCGGCTGCTGAAGATGATGCTGTCGTCGCCTCTTCGCTGATGGGGTGCTGCTCGGCTTTATCACCGGCATTCGAATGCTTCTCGATGGCTTTTTTGCTGTCGCGGGCCATGACTGCGTTGTGTTCGCTCTTTGGAGTTTGGGACCGTTTGAGGTTGGAGACTCTTTCGAGGAGAGACCCTTTGAGGAGAGACTCTTTCGAAGAGAGACGCTTCGAGGAGAGACCCTTTGAAGACAGACTCTTCGAGAAGAGATATCCGGTAGAGAAGAAAAGGAAAAGAGAGGATTCAAGGGGTTGGGATTTGGAAGCGTTGAGTTCGGGGACGATGTTTCAAACTTTCAAGACAGAGTTGCATTGGCTTCTCCGCCGGCTCCGTTCGATGATGCCCGAGCCGAGTCTGACAAACCGCGGCCAATGAGACTTTTTTTTTCCTTTTCTGTCTCTGCCTTTACTCTGCTTTCCCTTTGCCTGTTGATTACTTGACGATGGAGAATGATACGATGGCTTCGTCGAGTCGTCGTTTCTCCTCCGTTCCAGACACGGGGAGCAGAGACATGGGCACGTTCGGAAGAGATAAACGTAGCTTCCATCGAGGCCATGATGACCTCTTTCAAGGGAGTAGAAGAAAGGAACTCGTCAGCACTCAGCCACAGACGTCATCTGACCAACGAATAGCAGCTAACATCCCCTCCGTCGGCTTCCGTCAGCCCGACTATATAGACCATAGCGCCTCTCTAGATCCGAAGATTGTCGTCCTCATGAAGGGAAAAGGCAAGGCCACGATAACATCATCTCGTCTGCTTTCCGCGTTGAGGTGTGAAAAAAAAGGCAAAGGGCCAGCCGATGACCGTAAACCTTGCTCCGGATGTCGGCTCCGTGGCCATCATCTCCCGGCTTCGGCCCGTAACGATGATCAATTTCGCGATGGAAGCACCGAGTCAGTGAAGCGCATGCGTTTTGACCTCTTATTTTCTCACTCGGCAACCGCTAAGACTTCATCTCATCAATTCGCTCAGCAGCCATTCATCGCTCGTCTTGGCGCCTAAATAAAAAGGAGTGGAACGGGGAGGATGACAGACAGCCGCATGTATGTATGTATGTGTGTAGGTGTCTAGATCAATATTACCACACCACGCGGATGGGTTGACGAGCCTCGTGCTTAGGCACATACATACAGGCTGCATCTTGGGCGGCTACTTGCACGCGCGTTTGCATGTACATACAGCGTAGCATAGCATAGCATATCGTGGCATGTGAGCTCCCGAGCCGCCTGCTACCTTGGCGAAGCGCCGTTGGATACGTGTACATACACAGATCCGTCCATGTGTACGGATAGAAGCCACGTACGTAGGTATGTATGTACGTCTGTTCATACATTGTATCCGTAGGTAGGTTAGTAGGCAGCTCATGCAATCCGTTTAGCATGAGACTCAGTACGGACGAAGAGAAGCCCTGATGCACCTTCTCATCTCCGTCCTCCTCCTCCCGGACCGGAGATCCGCCCAGCTAATGCAACTCTGCCCGTCCAAAGGATCCACGGCTCCGCCATGGCGTCACATCACATCACTACCTAACCACGGGTTACTAGTCCATACATACATGCCTACCTAGGGAGGGAGAGGGAACGGGGCAAACGGAGATCCTCCGAGCCGCCGTGCCTGTTGTGCGGTTCAGCTGACGCTCATATACGACATGTATGTCAACGAATTACATGGTATAAGGAATAGGGGGAAAAGGGGGACATTGACCCTTCTATCATCTACTGTATATCCTTTCAACTCGTCGACTTCTTCTCGTATGTTGTTGTACTCGCCTATTCACCTGTACTCCAGAGAAATGAATCAGTTGACAGGACCATGTGTGTGTATAGTCGCATGTTGCCTATAGGATGCACCGTCTCCTTGCCGCCGTGCATTGCGTGGCATAGCCGAACACACGTCGTCCGACCCCTGTGAAAGATGACAATTCGTCCTGTTTCGACCGCAGCTTGACGGACTGACTCTTTTACACGCATCTGGCGTGTTTTACACCTGACAATCCCTTCCATGTATGTCCCTTCTACATATATCCCTTCCATGTGTGCATGTATCCGGTCTGTGTCCGTATGTATGTTGTTGTTATTTATATGCCTTCCTCTCTCTGGCATCGTCACCCTTGTAAATCTCTCATCACTCTCACCTGACGGGGAGTGTTTTGATCGCTTCTAGAAATAGGGGGCAGGGGGGAAGTGAATCATCCCCATTCTGCCACCCCAAAGCCTCTATCCAGTCCAGCTCTGTTAGCAGCATCTTCAATAGGAAAAGGGCCCCTGTCCAATCGCTTACTGCAAGCACCGCCCCAAGCGCCGAAGCCCTTGGTCTCTATCCCTTCCAATCCGTTCCCCATCGTAAAATGATGCAGGGGCCCTCTCGTTTCAGGGTATCAAGGAATCTGAATCAGGGCCGCGCAGCGCTAGACTTGATGCTGATGCACTGACGGGCCCAATGAACAATCATCAACAAAGGCACAGACCTGCTTCCGCCTGCTTTCTATAGGCCAGTAGGAGAGAAGCAAAAAAAAAAAGGGGGGGGGGGGGTGGGGTGGGGCCCCCCGCGCGCTACCGCGTCTGCC
>PDHQ01000009.1:180343-304156 GCA_003339415.1 Ophiocordyceps camponoti-saundersi (nom. inval.)
ATATTTATTAATTTTCAATATATGTTCATTTTTTCTTTCGCTCGATATCACAGGCCGAGGGGGGGGGAAAAAAAAAAAAAAGGGGGGGGGGGGGGCGAGTTAAAGTCGCTGAACAGATTGGAGTTCTTCCTTGATGCGATCTGCATGTCTGGAAACGTTTCCTCCCTTGTTCATCCAACCGCTTCTCAAAGAAAAAAGGACATGTTCAGTCGGGTTACCACTGGTGTGACCGTCCTGCACAGCCCTGAGACTGCTGTATGCCTTGGGGCAAGGTCTGCGCCTCTCTACCTTTCTTCTTTATGCTTATATTCCTGTAGTTTCAGGAGCATGTACAGCCCTTGGGATGACGAAAGGGCTACTTCTCTCTTCTTCTTTTTTCGCATATGATTGCAGGACATCGTCAGGGGTGTTTATAGCCTTGACGCCCTCTTCCTTTGTCTCTGATCAACCGGCAGCTCTCCCGAGGCCGCCAAGATATACATCCACATGCAGCTCTATGCTATATATATCCCTTCTCCCCTCCATATTCCCTTACCGTCGATCTTGTGAAAGGCTTTTCCCATCTCTCAACTCCAGTCATTCATTATGTCGCTCAGGATAGCCGCTCTCTTAGTGACGCTCGCGTCAACATCACTCGTTTCGGCCGATCCGTATCCCATCACCGGCGTCAAGGCCGACAAAGGAAGTCTTCCTGTGCGGAGAAACGTCGATGACCTCGAAGCAGAAAAGGGTCCCCAATGGTAGATGCCGTCTCTCGTCTCTGCTCAGCATCCCATCTTCTGACTTGACGTAGGGACCTATACGTTCAATCTCTCTCATCCATGTATCAGATGAACCCCGATGATTCTCTCTCTTTCTTTCAAATAGCGGGTAAAGATCCTTGTCTCGGAGTTTTAATGCCTCGCTCGCTGACCTGCTCCTCTGTAGGAATCCACGGATGGCCGTACGTCGAGTGGAATAATACCGGTAAAGGGATCGACAGCGGCGGATGGGCTGGCTACTGTCCTCATGGCGTAAGCGAAGCATAGCTCCCTCAATCCAGATCCGGATCGCATACTAAACGTCGACTCAAGGAACCCATCTTCTTACCGTGGCATCGAGCATATGTGCTCCTTTTCGAAGTGAGCTCTCCTCCCCCCGATCAACCACTGATGACCGCTACTTCGAGATCTTGCCACTAACTGAAAGACGTAAAGCAATCACTAGTTGAGAAGGCCAAGCAAATCGCATCTCAATATCCTCAAAGTGAACGGAACACATACGCTGAAGCCGCAAACTCCCTCAGAGCACCCTACTGGGACTGGGCAACGTCCAACAAAGTGCCCGACGCTTCCTTGCCAGCAAAGGTGACGATTAAGACGGCCAAGGGTGAGCAGGAAGTCGCAAATCCGCTGGCTTCATACAAGTTCCCCGACGCTGCCATGGAAGGCCGCTACGGCGACATTGCCGGTGCGGAAGCCTCTCAAAGGGCGAGAGACCAAATCCAACGATGCCCGAGTCCCCGGTCTTACCCAGATTCGGCAAATGGTGAAATGTCCTTGCAGAATAACAACAGACGGAGACAGGATTACGGGGACATGGTGGTGAGTCTTGTCTCTCTCGATCGTCTCCATCGTCTTCCTTCCTCAGCTGTTGATCACTGACTTACATGTCTACGTCCAGTACGACGCATTCACCACATCTCGGAGCTTTGCCGAGTTTGCCTCGACGAGAAGCCAAGGTACTAGCCTTGAACAGATTCACAACTTCATCCACGTTGAGGCAACCTGCGCTTCCGATTTCCTCAACTCCCGTGTATCAGGCTTTGATCCTCTCTTGTGAGTATCCTCTACCATAGACAAGGAGTGACGACAACCTGACAAGACCCCAGCATGCTGCACCACTCCAACATAGACCGTCTGTGGTCATATTGGCAGGCCATTCATCCCAAAGACGTCATCTTCACCGAATCATATCAAGGTGGAGCGCGGTTCACGACTCCGCGAGGGTCAACCATCAGCCCAAATACTCCCCTCGCCCCGTTCTTCGGTCCAAATGGGAAGCCGCACACGTCCAACACGGTGCTGTCCATCCAGGATTTCGGATACTCGTACGAAGGCTTGGAGTACGGATCCAAGTCGGCCGAAGAGATTAAGAGGAGCGCGGCGAGGATGATACGAAAGCTCTACGGGAAGGGCAAGGCTCCGACGGAGGACGAGGGTTCAGAGAACGAGATTCCGGATACTCCGCCTTCCAAGAATGGCACTGCACCGGATACTCCGCCTTCAAAGAACGGCACTGCACCGACAGAGGATAAGCCATCGGATGACGAGCCATCAGAAGAAGACGAAGACTCGGACAACGAGATCCCCGATACCAAGCCCTCCAAGAACGGAACGTCAACCGGCAAGCCTCCATCCAAGACCAAGCCCACGCCCGGAAAAGGCCCCTTTAGCAACAGCACCCGACCCGAGCTCACCCGTCCGGACCTCACCCGTCCGGACCTCACCCGTCCAGAAACCGGCCGGCCATCCAAAAACTCCACCAGCGGAAAACCCCCCAAGACCGGAAAACAGCCTGGCAACGACACGCAACCCGACAAGGGCGACAAGGAATCTACCAAACCAAGCGACATCGACTCTTCAAACCGCCGATACGCCCAGGTAAAGATCAACGTCGAAGAGGTGGAGAGACCGTGCTACGTCAGCATCTTCATCGCCAACGTGTACGCCGGCAGCATGATCGTGATGCCGGAGCCGTCGACAGGCATCGTCAACGGCGCCATCTTCCTCAACACCGCCATCGAGCAGTTCGGCAGCAGCGGGAACGGAAGCTCGAAATCTTTCGAGGACAGTATCGGCTGCGAGATCACAAAGGTATGTTTTTCTTCATCCTCGGCTTCATTGCCATCGTACGAGGTCAGGACTAACGGCACTCTAGACGGATGGGACAGTCATTGCGCTGAAAAAGGTTCCGAGTCTGAAGATCGAGATAGATCAAGTCACCTTGACGCCTCCCAAAGACGAAGACGACCTCTCAGTACCGTCGGAGAGAAAAGCCGAGCCCGTGAGCAAATTCTCGCCCCCGCCGCCCGGATCAGCCGGTTCGGCAGGCGGACCTTCTCTCCCTCCTGTAGAGATATCCTCCGGAGGCCGGGGAGGCCAGGGAGGACAAGGAGGCCGAAGCGATCAACCGGAGTATGGAGATGGCAACCAAGGAGGAGGAAAAGATGGCAAGCCGAAGCCCAAGCCCAAGGAGAAGCCGGGGGTCACATCCGCTGCCGGGAAGCTCAGTCCGCTGCCGGTGCTCCTCGTGGCATCTGTTCTTTTGCTCATCTGACATGTCCACAGCATCACTGCGTTTTCCTTTTGTCTCAACACCCTCTGTACAAACATACCCATCCTCGTGTACATGTAGATATTAGCGTCGTCGTCGTCATACATCTTAGCACTAGAATTGCTGCTCTGCCGAGTACAATGTTTATTACACGTTTTCTTCTGCACGAGTGGGAAGCATCTACTCCCTTGAAGCTGTCGCTATAGCACATCTATGCCATCAACTGTATGTCCTGTATCACGTCTGTAGAAACAACCCCCCCATCTTCCTCCGAGAGAGACCGAACAAGTCTACAGCGTCGTCGACATGTCATCGTCCTCGTCGTCCAGCCCGGGACACCGCTCAGACCGTATATCCGTAATCTCATCGTAAGGGTAGGGATCAACCCAGATGAGGTTGAAAGCAGACCTCGGATACTTGTGCAAGTGTCTCCCACCAAGCTCCCTTGCAATCTTCTTAATCTTCTTATGCTCCCAGCTTCGAAGATTCGTCTATCAGCCTCGTCAAGTTCCTCACTCGAGGAAGTAGGGAGGTGAACTCACCAGATGAGAATGTTCCCTTTACCCTCATAGTTCTCGACCACGTCCCTGACGCAGTCCATGTCCTTTTTGCGACATGATGTGTCGACCTCGAGGCCGAGATCAGCCGCTAAAGGAGCGACGGTATCCAACGGACGACGTCTATGACCGTCTTAAAAAACAGGACGGATATGAGTCAACATTCCGGACGGGAAGCGACGGCAAAAACATGACGGCTTCTCATCGCACTTACTTCTCCTTGGCCTCTGAGCCATGATATGACCGATATTGTAGTCGGAAGAGGACCCGAATACCTTGCGAAGGCATTGCGCTCGCTGCTCTCCCCTCGGGCTGAGATACGGATCATCACGATCTCCCGTCTTCTCCCCGTGCCGAATAAGGTAGACGGTCGGCCTCTTGGCAGCGAGAGCGACCCCGACGGCGAGTAGGAACAAGAAGGGCCTCATCGTTTGTTTTTGTTCCTCTTACTGCGAGAGGGGGGGCGGGTAAGCAGCTGGCTAAGAGGGATCAACGGCTTGCTTTGGGCTGACGGTTTTACTTGCTTTTTTTCTTCTTTCTCTTCTATCTCTTGGTTCGGCGGTAGAGAAAATTTGCTTCTTGCACTTTTTCCCTCTCGTCTCCGTGGCTCCCCCCCCAGGAGAGGGAGTTGAGCGGTTTATCAAGGCTCATCTCCGTGACCGTCTGCAAGCCATTTCAATTTCGCACGAGTAGGATACGGGGAAGAGAGAAACATGACCTATGAGAAGATGCTCGAGGCTGGCTGCTGACGTCGCACACTCATGTGTACTTTTTTTTTCCCCTTGCCCTCCTCTCCAGCCAGTGAGCTGGTCTGAGACGACGCGTGTCGCGTCTCGAGGCTGAGCCTGCTGACAGGGGTTGGGTGTGAATCCGGATGTATGTCCGACGCCCATGAATGTAATCCGAGTCTTTTGAAGCTGGAAAGGATTCAATCAGATGGCTTATGAGTAATTCCTGTTGATGAGGGAAGAAGATAAGGAAAAGCTGTCATGATGAACAGCGGGCTCTTAAAGACATGATAGCAGTTGATCATGACCTTGTTCCTCGTGACGTTGGCAGTTTCTCACAGAGAAGATGACGTTGCACTTGTGTCTCTGCAGGTGAATGCCGATTCGACCAGTGCTTATGCGAGGTCCCGTGGGTAAAGTGCATGACGATGCATTCAGAGTGCCGATGACCGGTCATAATAGTCATAACGTCTTGTCATCACGGCTTGTCATCACGGCTTGTCATCGCAGCTTGTCATCGCAGCTTGTCATCCATCTCCTAGACTGTCTGTTGAATACAACCGAATTGACGCATCTGCTTCACTGAGATCGGAAGAAGCAGAAGAAGAGGAGGAGAATGTAACTCGCCAAGAGGGTTTTATTGAATGAAAGGGTCCATTTCTTCTCTTCTTACATACTACTAGTACTATGTAATGTCATGATCCGTTCCTACATACACATACGGCTATCATCAGAAGCGGTTCCCTTCACACACCACACTGACCTACATACACATATGCATATCTACATACTTACATAGTACTCTGCATACATACTGGTCTTCTCGTGTCGACCGAATAGCCTGTTACTCGCTTAACAGCGGGAAAGGCTGCCTCCTGCGATCCCATACCGCCATTGCATACCTACACACACCGTATCAGATCTCACGACATCGTCCTCCGCAAACCGCCCGCATATAATAAACCACCTATAAATTCACCTACATACATACCTACATAGACCTGGCAGTGCCCGCGTCCTCTCGATGTTAGGCTCACAATCTTGGCGGGATCCCCAACGCCGAATGGAGACACATGTACATGCTTTGTGTGGCAGTGGACAGCTATTCCTTTGTATAAGAACAGCCGATAGGACCAGCTAGGGTGACTCTTCATCTCAGCCTCTGTACACTTTAAACATAGATCTCTTTTCCGAATTTCCGAGCATCTCTTTTGCTCCCCGAGTTGGCTTCTTATATGAGTGCAGACGCCCATCCAGTTGCCTCCCATATGCTTGCAGACCCTCATACCCAACCATCTCCAAGTCAAGCATCGTCATCATGAAAGTCTCAACCTTGCTGACGTGCGTCGCTCATTTCGTCGGCATCGTCCTCGCCGCGGACGCGACAGCTTGGAAGTCGCGCAGCATCTACTTTGCTCTCACCGACCGCTTCTCTAAAAACAATAGCGAGAGTGAGACAAGCCCATGCTATGAATTGGGAAGCTATTGCGGAGGCACTTTTCGCGGTTTAGAGTCCAAGCTCGACTATATCAAGGACCTTGGATTCGATGCCATTTGGATCTCACCAGTTGTCAAGAGTCAGTCTATCCAAGGCCATTTTCTGTATAATTCCTTCGACTAACATGGCTCTTTCATACTGTTTAAAGACCATGACGGCGGTTATCACGGATACTGGACTCAGGACCTGTACTCCATCAACACCAATTTCGGAACGGCTGATGATCTCAAAAGCCTCATCAAAGCTGCCCACGACAAGGTGATAGATCGTCCCCATCACGACGGCAACACGTCGACTAATCTCTTCTCCAGGACATGCTCGTCATGGCCGACGTCGTCGCCAACCACATGGGAAGCCCCATTCACATGAACCTCCCCGAGCCACTCAACCGTGAAGAATCATACCACTACCCATGCATGATCAACTACGAAGACCAAGGTAGCGTCGAATACTGCCAGATAGGCGGCCTCCCCGACCTCAACACGCAAAACCCCCAGATCCGCGAGCTGCTGTACGACTGGATCCATTGGCTGGTGGAAGAGTATAGCTTCGACGGCCTTCGTATCGACACTGCAAAACACGTAGAGAAGGATTTCTGGCCGGGATTCTCGTCTGCCGCTGGGGTTTTCACTATCGGTGAGGCTTTCGATCATCGGCCTGAATTCCTCGCCGGATACACTCGTGTCATGTCCAGCGTTCTCAACTACGCCATCTTCCACCCCCTTAACAACTTTTACATGCAAGTCGGCTCCTCTCAGGCTCTGGTCGACACACACGACGCCGTCAGCTACGCCTTCTCGGATCCGACCGTGCTCGGCACCTTTATAGATAACCATGATGTGCCGAGGTGGCTGAGCCAGAAGGATGATCATTCGCTGCTCAAAAACGTCCTCACCTACGTCCTTCTCGCCCGCGGCATCCCCATCTTGTATTATGCAACCGAGCAGGGATACGCCGGCGGTCATGAGCCGTATAATCGCGAGAGCCTCTGGCACACCGGTTTCAACACGCAAAGCGATCTATATCGCTTCATCAGTAAGGTATCCGCCGTCCGCAAGGCTGCAGGCGGCATGCCGGAGAACGACCACGTCCACCTCATGGTAGAGGATACAGGCTACGCTTGGAGCAGGGCCGGCGGCGACGTGATTGCGCTTACGAGCAACATCGGAAGCGGTAACTCGAGACAGTATTGCGTCTCTACGAGGAGGCCGCATGGCGTGTGGAGGGATGCATTCTGTGGTCGGGAGTATACTGCCGACGATAGGGGCTACATGTGTGCACTGGTGTCCAATGGCGAGCCGGTCATCATGGTTTCTGTCTAAGTTTCTGTCTGATATGGCGAGGGGATTTGACTGACTTGATCGGGATGGTGTCAGGGCATCTTGGGTAATGACTTGTATGTATGTCCACTGCCTGAGCAGTGAAGAAATGTACTATCTAAGAGACATTCTGAATACCTACATCACAGCGTCTATACATACACGGTAAGCCCTGCTTGGCCGTTAAAGGGGGAGACAAGAATGTAACTTTGTTCACCACTCCATTCGATCGTCGCATATTAGATCAACGTCATACCTCTGCTGTCCCTTCCACACCTTGGACGGGGAATTGAGGGCGGCAGCAATAGCTCGCAGGTCGGTGATGACACTGCCGGGGCCGCTGGCAACGATGGCCGTAGGTCCTGAAACGGTGGACTCGACAAAGTCGTTGACTATCCGTCCCAAGTCCGGATGTCGATGGCTATCCGTAGCCCCGTCGCCCGTCTTGTGAACCGAGATGCCGTCATCGTCTGACGAACTCCCCTCAGCTGCCGAGACAGTGGTGTTGACAGCCTTCTCTGCCGTGGCCGCTTTAACATCTCTCGTGGCGAATACTCGAACGGTCAAGTTGAGCGTCTTCTGCGATTGGTGCAGAGTATCCATCTCCTCCCTCACCCACTCGACGTCACGGAGATGCCTCACAGCCCAGACCAGTCCGATTCTCCGATCGGTGACAGACTGGTGCTGCTGCTGTGCCAACCGGAGGAGGAGAGGCAACACGTAAGAGATGCCAGTGCCGCCGGCGACGCAGATGATGTTGCTTGTTGCGACCCTGCTCATGAGGTCTTCGCCATAAGGACCGGTAAGGAGGACGGGAGTTGAGGTTGAGCCATCTGCCAGTTTCGCCAGCTTCCGCGTTTCCCCGCCGCGGGATCTGATGATGTAGGAGTGTCGGACGGTACCGTTGCGCAGGACGGGGACGTTGAGGGGCGTAAAGGGATGAGATTGCCAGACGCTGCACTGCGGGAAGCAGAGGTAATAATGCTGACCTATAGTCCATACATCCTGATTATTGTCCAAGTCAAGACGTACAACCTCACCGTCCGAGGCGTCTTTGAAGATCTTGAGAGACGCCGTAGCCGGTCGGAAACCGGTCAAGATTCCCGACGAGGAGGACCAAGGGTGATAGTGCAACAGGCCGGTGCGGACAAGTCGAGCGGCACGATCCAATCCCCAGAAGATGAAGGAAGGGATGAGAAAGCAGCTCAGCTTATCCCAGTGACCCCAGCAAGCGCCTATATAGACCATGGCGAGGACGTAATGGGCCTTGCGGAAGAATTCGTAACCAGTACGGCGGATGACCCAGGGGAGGCTGAGGAGGAACATGAGAGTGAGCAGGATCATGGCGACGAGGCCCCAGATGATGTACGTCTCCTTGATCCATTTGAGGCCGGCCGAGGGCTGAGGTTGATAGAGCCGAAACTGGATAACAAACCAACCGATGGTATGCAAGCTGCCCTGTAAGAAGATGATGTAGCCGAGCCAGCGGTGGAGGAAGGAGAAGGTCTGATAAGGCAAGCCGGTGAGGACGGAGAGGAGCGACTCGCGACTCGAAAGGAGGATAGAGAGCGGCGTAAGAGCATAGGCGATGACGCCGACCCGATCCGACCAAGGGCCGAGACTGGTCCGGGTGTTGAAGATGCCGGGCTGGCCCTTGACGGGTGTAAGCCATTTGCGATAGGCGATTCCTACAAAGGTCCATATGAAGAGGTAGGCAGCGAGAGAAGCCAGAACAAAGACCTGCATGCGCGATCCACGACCGAAGACGGGACGAGCAGCAACGGGCAGAAAGAAGCGTCGACGAAGGGAGGCGAGGGTAGCGCAGAGCCGACGTCTGCTTCGGCCACCAGCTCTAGAAGGAAAGGCAACGAATCCTACAGGGCGACAGACGAGGCGCAGGAGAAACCAAAGGCTGACAAGACCGCAGATGGTAGCCCAGATGATTCCCACATGGAGCATGCCACGGTCGTGAGCCTCGTAGACGATGTCGAGATAGGCGCACGAGCCGGCGTCGTTGGTGCAGGGGACGACTCTATCGGGGTAACCCCAGTGTTGTTCGTGGCCGGCTGCATCAGAATGGTTCTGAATATGTCGGGGTTGAAGCATGATTAGTCGAAAGGGGAGGAGAGGGAGGAATGGGGGAGTGGGAAGAGGGTTGAAGAAGGGGAGGAGGGGATAAGAAGGAGATGGGGGTTATGAGACTGGGGAGAGAGACAGCATTCAGCTGTGATGATTCCGGCTTGTCATCCGTCTCATCGTCTGGTAATACATGGATGGATGTGAGTGTTTTCTCACTCTCTAATAGAAACCACTCTTGACTAGAGAGAGGATCACGATGATATAGTAGAAGGAAAAAAGTTGCTCGTCGGTTTCCCTTTGTTTTGCTCTTGTTTCGCTACCCTTGTTTATCCTTCTCTCTCCCCCACGGATAACCCAAGTATAACAATTAAAACCCACGGCCCATAACCGTCACACATGCTGTTCCCCCGTCACTACAGCCATTACAGGTTAAGGACGAAGAGCTAGACATGCCCGCTTTCGTTGATGAGAGCAGGAATGAGCAAGTTATGTGGAACCGGCTTGCTTTTTTTCTTTTCGTTGCGCTAATGCTTGGTTGTCTTGTGTTGCTTAAGCTGACCGGTTTCATTCGTAGAGGGTCTATCAGTCTGTCAGTCTGTAGTGAGTGAGTGAGATTGAGTTAGTGAGTTGGAGAGAGTTGGTGAGATAGAGAGAGAGAGATAGAGAGAGAGAGATAGAGAGAGAGAGATAGAGAGAAAGAGTTGGTGAGAAGCGTGTGTTTCAGTTCATTTTTTTTTCCTGCTCTTTTCTGCTCTTGTTAGCGTTGCCTAGGTTGGTTGCTTTTGTCGTCAGTTTCCCCCCCCGACTTGTTCTCCTTCATCTTCTTCATCTGCTGCTTTCTTTCACTTCTTCTCTCTTTGCTTCTTCCTCTCCTTCTACCTCCCTCTCTTCATCCTCCTCTTCCTCCTCCTCATTATTATCATCATTATTATCATCTTCTTCGTCTTTCCTTCCCCTTCCCCTCCCCTCAATCTGCAACCGCAATTCCGAGACATCAACGATCCGATGCGCCTTTCCAAAATTAAGCCGACACACCTATAAGAGTCAAAGCAGAGAAAAACAGTTGAGACAAACAAGAACAGGAGGGCTTCGTCATAACACAACATACAAACTCACTCACTCACTCACACACACACCATCATCATCATCATCATCTCCTCTTGCCCTTTTTATGTGCTGCCATAACCCTCCTCCCGTCTCTCCGTCTTCGGTCCCCGTCAGCTCGCTCTCCAGTCATCTATCCGAAATGGATCACGGGCACATGGAAGGCGATGCAGCCAATTGCAAAATATCGGTACCGTCATCCCCCTCCACCTCCTCACTTGTCTCCCTCCTTATATAAAACTCACCCGGATGCGGACACATAGATGCTCTGGAACTGGTACACCATCGACGCCTGCTTCCTCGCCCCCGGGTGGCACATCAGGAACGGGGGCATGTTCGCCGCCACCTGTCTGGGCGTCATCGGCCTCGTCATCGTCGTCGAGCTGCTCCGAAGACTGGGAAAGGAATACGACAGCTTCATCCTACGACAAGCCCGACGCCAATTCGCCGACAGCTACGCCGACGAGAAGAGCTTCGACTCCTCCTTCGTCACCTTCCGAGCCACATTACCGCAACAGCTGGTCCGATCGTTGATTCATGCCGGTACCTTTGCCGGCGCGTACATCGTCATGTTGCTAGCCATGTATTTCAACGGCTTCGTCATCATCTGCATCTTCCTCGGCGCCGGTCTCGGCAAGTTTCTCTGCGACTGGATGGTGGTGCACATTGATGTCGACCAGTGCCGGACAGCGGGGGATGCGCAGCTCAAGGGGAGCGGGATTGATGAGCCCAGCGTATGCTGCGGGTGAGTATAGTATTTTGCTGTTCATATAAATATGCATGCATGCTTTCATACATACATACTAGTATACAGTCTATATAGGAGTAGAATCCGTATATTGCGGCATTTAAATGTCATTTATGCCGAGTCTCGTCAATCTCTACATGTGACTGTGTCAGAGAGACGCTCAGACAGAGGAGGCGAGAGTGCAGATATTGGCGCTTTTGTCACGCATATGTACGACAGCAGCAACAACATGCATACATACCTATGTACGGATGCATTAATTATATGGCCATTCATTATAGCAGTAGCCTTTTTAACGCTTGTTGTCAGTTCAACAACATCAACCATCATCACCATCATCACCATCACCATCATCACCTTCATCACCTTCATCACCAAGACTGTACAAAAGCGACGGAGCAACATGATGAAGAAGATATTGTGTGTGTGTTTTGTTTTGTATGTATCTTACTACTAGTACTCTACATATCCAATGCTCTCTGCTTTACCGCGTTGGAAGAAGGAAACAACGGCGAGACCAGGAATGCGAAGAATATTAAGGGGGGAAGAAGAGAAAAGAAAAGAAAAAAAAGGGTCCAAACAGCGTCTTCTCATTTCTTCTCGTCACTCGCCTAGAGAACAAGAGCGGCGGCGGCCATGGCCAAGACACCGGCGGGGGCAACCAGGGCGGCACCGGCCGTCACCATCGGGGGCTGAGAGCTGGGGGCTCCGGTGGGGTAGCCGGTGCCGGTGGGCTGGTAGGGGGTCGTGGCGCTCATGGAGGGCACCTTGTAGCCGGAAGAGGCAGGGGTCGAGGGCTCCGCCTCCTCCGAGCTGGTGGGGGCGGCCGACTCCTTGGACGTGGCCGGGGCCGAGCTGCTGGCCGGCATGGAGCTGGCGGGGGCGGACTTGCTGCTGCTGCTGGCCGGCGCCGAGCTGCTATCGGGCGACTTGGAGTCCTTGCAGTTCGACTCGCTAAACTCTTGCGCCGCCTCTTCCAGGTTCTTCTTGAGGGGAGCGGCCAGCTTGTCGGCGATGGGCTGAGCATCGGCGGGGACCAGGGCGACGACGGCCTTCATGAAGCCGAGAGAGCCAGAGTTGACGGCCGCGAGGTTCTCACGAACGAGCTTGCAGTAGCCACCCTTCTCGATCATGGGCTTGCCCAACTTAAGGTGAGAGACCAGCTCCTTGCTAGAGGCCTGGAGGCCCTGAACCGGAGCCTGGAGACCGAGGGCATCGGCCAGCTCGAGCTTTTCCGACTTCTCGGCCACGGCCTTGCTCTCCTGCAGGGTGGAAACCAGCTTGGAAGCCGCGTCCTTGATCGGCTCCGGGTTACCGGAGAAGCCCTTGAGAGCGGAGTCGAGACCTTCGATGCCCTTGCCGCAGTTTCCAATGGCCTCTTGGATCTCCTTGATGCCAGCGAAGGCGCCGGTGGCGAGGGAAACGAGGATGAGAGCGTTGCACTTCATGGTTGTGGCTTTGAAGATGTTTTTTTTTCTGCTTCAACAACGAAAGACGGGTCTCCGAAGAAGATGGACAAGAAGAGGGAGGGGAGGAAGACAGGTGCTGAACTTGCTGTCGAAAGACGATCGCTTACACGCAGAAGAACGAGTGTGAGGGCGCTTGGAAAGGGGGGTGGGGGGGGGGAAGAGCAAAAGATTCGGAGCGGGACCAAGAGTCTATATATACCTACATGTTACTCTTCTTCCAGGCTGATACGAAGTCTGTAGACCACATGTCTGGACAAGAAGCCGAGGCTTTGGTGTGTGTGTGTAAGAACCCTTCCCTTGCCCCCCCCTGCGAGGGAAGATTGGAAGAGGATGCAACAACAACAGGCAGAGAGTCGTCTACTGACAAGATACTACATACATCAAGGCACATCACTTACATACATACACACAATTGTAATAAGCCATCGGCGTCTGCATGCATATGGATGTTGTATGTATGCGTCGTTCTGGCAGCTTCTAATATGCAAAGGACCGTAACCCTAGCTGACCTTGGTCACAACCGGGGAAGAAGAGGGGGGGGGGCAAAGACGGCCCTTCAACTGCTACCCCATCCCCGTCCCTCCCCCCTTTTTTTCCTTCTTTTTCAACGGACCGGTGGTGCCACCCTCCCCCGCATTCCATGGGTGCAGAAGCTGGGATAGCTTTTTCCCCTTCGCCCGAGTAGGAGATTTCATCCGATTGGGGCTTCCCCGGGCACGGCCGGATCGAGATGACGTCCGAAATGAACCAGCCCGTTTTATTTACGGGCCGTCTCTTTATCGCGAGCCGTTTCTTGTTTTAGTTTTCCTTTTTTTTTTCCTTCTCTTTCTTCGTTTTGTTTTATCGTTGAGTCAACAAACGACTGTATGTATGCATACATGTATAATCTTGTTTACAAAGGATTCGAGAAATGTTGGTTCAAAGGAGTGACTGGCTGGCTGACTGCGTCCCATGTACGAAGAGGGTGTGAAGGAAGACTTACCCTCTTGAGAAGGAGGTTCCTCAAAAGAGTTTTCACGTCAAAGTCACCTTCTTCTTCATACGGTACCTATGAATTCAATTCAGAGTTACTTCATTTACACCTCTATTGCGTGGTATCGTAGGTACATACATATATACGGTAGGAAGCTGCATATACGGGGGGGAACCCACGATGATCTGGCCGAGCGGCAGCCGAAGAGATAAGTTGATAGACAGTCCCAGACGATACATACATAAGCGACGAGCTCAGACACAGGGTACTTTTTTTTTCCCGCATCTTTCCCTGTTTTCTTCACGCCGAATTCGCTACAGATTTATTGATTATAATGGGGAAGGGAGGGTTCATAAGATGACGCTCGGGCTTTCGTGGGTATCATGCTTTTTTACCCTGTGTTGACCTCAGATCTTGCTGTGTGTCTGTACATAATTTGGGTCCCGACTATTGTCTTGGTGGTACTTTGTACGAATACAAAGGTCTTTTCATTTCCATTGGTCGAATGAATGTGCTACAGTGATCCTTGGCGTTACGTTTGTTAAGGGTATTGTTCTGTGGATGGATGGATGGCGTGTGTGGGTGTGACAACCCAGCCAGGCACCGTCAGGTCCATCACTACAGACATATCCTTACCTACACATCACACATGTATGTATGTATGTACAGAACTAACTTATTTCTTTCTTTTCCCCGGGAGAATAAGACGGAAAGTCGGGGAAAAGACCGTGTCCGAGTTCGTCTGACACATGGGGAAGATCGAACATGTTGATGCTGGGAAATCGCGGATGGCAGTGAAGACATGGACGACCCCGATCTTGCGTTTACATGTTGCACTGTATATATAGGTACCTACGGAGTGGTATGGATAGCACAATATTGTGTTCTACGCATGTACGGAGTATGTCCCGAGATTATCATCACGGTACCCTTTGGCTACGTGAGCAGGTCGGAGAGCAATCCTATCCCCTACGTAACAGGATCGGAAATGATGAGTTGAGCCGGTGCCGCCGGTATGTCGTTTTGCCTTGAACCGTCGTGAATACATACATACATATATATGTATGTATGTGTAGGCAAAGTCTGCCCTGGTTGATGTAACGTCGGCTCGCGATGCAAAACATGAATCCTACCTACATGATGTATGTATGTATGTATCATCTATGTATGTATGAGTTGGTACATGCTTCGTTCAAACAAGTATGGACTC
This sequence comes from Ophiocordyceps camponoti-saundersi (nom. inval.), assembly GCA_003339415.1. Lineage (NCBI taxonomy): Eukaryota > Fungi > Ascomycota > Sordariomycetes > Hypocreales > Ophiocordycipitaceae > Ophiocordyceps > Ophiocordyceps camponoti-saundersi. The sequence goes on from PDHQ01000009.1 coordinate 195,344, forward strand.
ATCCTTCACTGCGTACCTACGTGGTGGCTGTAATAAGCTACACGTACATACATACAGTCTGTAGTTGTCACGGCCACCTTGGTCCTATGATGCCGCCAGATTAGATGACCATCAGCCACAGCAAGAGTTGTTGCACATACAGAGACATGTGTGTGTCGCGCATTATACATACATACATACATACATACATACATAGTACGGATTAGTATGAACGGATACGCTGCGCGTGCTGAGCGGTTGCAGCATTGAGCCACGATCGAGTTGCCTGGCTGTGCCTTGCCCTGCCCTGCCCTGTCCTCACCTCAACACGGCAAATCAACCCCCCAGAACCAACCAACAACCCAATACGGACCGCTAAACTGCAACTCCGCACATGCAAGCATCATGCACAGCTGTACGGATACAGCGGGTCTGTACGACGACGTTGCCGCTGTCTGGGAACGAGGCGCCGCACCCCCTAAATTTACATGTACGGAGTATGTATGTATGATGGATAGTACCTCCATAGTATGAAGATACTCTCATACGGAGTATAGACGTAAATACTGTACGTGAATTCGTATACCTAAAATGTAATCTGGGAAGAAAAATCCCAGTCAGTCCTGATAGAGCTGCATAACCCCTGAGCATCGCATCTCCCCTCCCCATGCGGGCCATACCCATCTCAAATAACTTACATATAATATGCACAAAAGGCTTATTTAAAACAAAAAAACCCCGATCCCCGAAAGAGGTCCCCGCACTCAAGATCCAACAAAGACCCCGAAGCTTTCCCAACTTCACCTTGGTACGAGTCAGGAAGAAGGAAAAAAAGGGGGGGAAGGGAAGGCGAGGGTAGCATCGGCTGATACGTGGCGGCTCGCGCTGCAGGAAAGGAGGGTAGCATGTATGTATGTGAAAGCCTGCTATCTACCTACCTATTTTCTCATCCACACCCTTCCTCTTCCCTCTCAAAGAAGAAAAGGATAAGCCTACTGCGGACGCGGGGGAAGAGAAAGGGGGGAAAAAACGACGTCACTGCTGGCTTTTGAATACGACGACGGGAGAGTGAGAGAGGAGGGGGGAAAGTCTAAGACGGACAGCTTTGTCTTTTCTCAACCGGTTAATCCTCTTCGACCGATTGTCCGTCCGAGAAAAAAAGGGGGACTGCAGTCTGTGTGTAAGTATTCAGCGTTACACCTTTTTTCTCCCCCTTTTCAACTCGCTCTTTTCACTGTGAAGAAGCTTTAAGGGTGAAAATCTTACCCCTGTTTTTTTTTCCTCCTCGCGTTGTGGGAAGAAAACTTTATCATGGCTGATGCCTTGAGTGGAAACTGGGTAGGTTGTCAACGTGTCGGGTAAAGCTAGAGTTTTCAACTGTACCACGACACTCCCACATCGAACTTTGATTCAGGCTGTTTCTTGGAAAGAGAAGAAGACTCTAGTAGTTTCAACGGGAGAATCCTCTGGAAGGTTGTTATTCATGTTGGCAGTGCGATATTTATGTACATACATACACACATTGGTATTTACTCTGCTTAAGTTTTGGAATTCTCGCTTCTCTGTCGTTCTGTGACCGCGATTTGCGCTTTTCTATTACTGACACGAGAAACATGTATACATATGTACATAAGACTCTTGTCTGTATGTATCTCTTGCTTGCATTAGTTTACTTCGTCCTTCTCTATGACCAAGGCTCGTCTCTGCTGTGAGAGTTAATCGACAACTCCCCAAGGTTAGCGTGAATGAATGCAGCCTTGGGGTGAAGCAATTGAACCTTGTCTTTATTCTCAAAGTCCCCGTCTTTGGACTATACATACATACATACATAAACCCGGTCGTCGGTTGAGAAGAGATGTCCGTGGCTTAGATCTTCACCACGGATTTCGACTTTACTTCGTTGTCCCCCAGACCTCTGGATTCTATATCTCTGAAGCCTGGATAATTGTCTATGCGAGCCGCTTTTTACCCCCACAAGTCAAACGAAGAAGAAAAATGAAGCTGAGGAAGAGCCTCAACACATAGCTTCACGTATACGAAGGGTTGGAGCCGTCTAAGTGTGTTTTGCAACTGCAGCCATGTCAACGACGAGTGGGACGGCAGTCATTTTACAAAGCTGGATACGGTTTAAAGGGGAACTTATCGTACCAGAGTCTATGATGAAGCAGCGAAGCCAGCAGCTGCATCGTCTGTCCATTCTTGTTGAATGGTAAACAGCACCTCCGGATAAGCGTCGAGGAAACCAGCCTACCCTAGACACGCTGCTCTCACAGATGTATGATCAGCATCACCCTTTTTCGTGCTTCGACCGAATCCAATCGTCTGCAAGGTACCCAAGCAAGCAACTGCCTTCATCAAGTGTCGTGATGATAGCTGTTACCAGGCGTCTTTGTCTTTGCAGCATATGTGTGTACATAAGTAAGTATGTTCGTGAACGTCAGATAACTGACATGGCAACTGCCGTTTGATCACAGGGGAGCCATAGGAAGGGGGTTTAACGTCTATTTCGGCCGATGGCGAGCTTTGAGTTCGCAATCCCATCCGTCTTCGATACGATGAGCAGGAATCACTCCCTCGCCTTAATGTCACCATGACAGTAGCGACGATACCACTCCCGCGGTTGATACGAAAAATAGATCCAAGGATGAGCTGTCGCTGAAGAAGCGGCGTCATGACGGACATACAGCTTCTACGTTAAACTGCTTCAAGTGAATCCATGTCAAGCCGGACCTGGGCCATACCAAGAGCCGATGCCAACGGCGATGCGACCCTTACACATAATACAGCTGATCCTCACTCCTTACATGGCGTATAACGGCTGCTTAATCGAGCACGCCTGAAATGGTTCAAGCACATTATCGGGAAGTGCTTCACACAAGATCGGTGATCTGACGGATCTAGTTAGAGGGTAAGGACAAGTACGAAGGAGAGGAATTCAGCTCGCCTGACTGAGGATGGCTTCGTTGGCACCTGTCAAAACTATAGGCAGGTATCTACTCCGTAAGCAAAGGGTATATCCTCAACCGATCTACGATGCACGATGCGCGCTATCTGTTTCATACCTTCAAGATCGATGATAGAGACGTTTGCTCGACAAGATGTGCCAGCACCACGCGCATCAGCTGTGCAAGCCATGTGTTGAAAGCCAGCCTTCTTATTACGGACCGATGAAAGAGCTTCCCCCCCCTTCTCTCTTCGGAGAGAAAATAAGATGGCTGTGAAGCAGGCCGACGACGACCAACTAATCCGCCTCGAAACAGGACGGACGTGATAACCGCCACCAACCGTGCGGATATGCCAGCGACGGAAATGGCAGCATTCTAGAAACGCTGGTGCGATATATGCACATAAACGTCGGTCTCTGTTGGTCCGTCAATACCTGCGTGTGGATTCAACGTGTGCACATATGTAGATGTGTAAGTAGGCAGTCTGACGAGCTCGCACAGAGAAAACGGGTGGCTGCGGCGCCAAAGACCGGCAGTGAATCACGACAGGGTATCGTCTCGGCATGCAGAATCGTCATATTCCTCCCGCCAACGAGTGACGGAAGGGCTGGAAACATGAGATAAGAGGCGAGAAAGGATGCCCGGACGATCCGAGAGACCGTCGTATAAAGAAACATGGCTCCGTATGTGTGCGCGTGTGTGTCAAGGCAGCCACAGGGGAATAGCCAGATGTGAAGTAAATTAGAAATGGCTTGGAAGAAGCCGGGGATCGATCGAAGGGAAGAGGGAGGAAGAAGAAGGGAAAAAATGACTAAGAGAATAATCCGGATAGACGGCTTTGGGAGCGGGTACTGAAGTTGAGGCTGGATCTAGATGGATCTGACATTGGCAAATGCCGAGTCTCGCATCGTGCATTGCACGTACATGTATGCATACAAGGAGACGTTGATTGGTGCGTTTTTGGTACGACGACGTGTATGTATGTATGTATATACACGCATACATACTCAATACATGCAACATCAGACTTGCTATATGTATGTATGTAGATGTAGACGACGGAGAGAGAGGGGAGGAAGAGTTACGGGAACGACAGAAGACGGCATCAACCAACGACACATACATACATACATACATCTCTGGCTGTTGAATCTCTGCCTCCCAAGATTAACAACAGATGAACCTACACAGTAAGATCAGTATCAGGCCACGCTGTCCCCCCTCCCCAAGACTTTAGACTTTCTGAGTGTGGGCGGGCTGTTACATACAACATTCAGCTGTGGTGGTGGCAGCCATGATGTTTGTTTGCCCCAGTCCTATCCATCCATGTCAGTCGTAGTATCAATGAACAGACCAACAGCCCATCCGTGTCTCCTTCTTCCCCATTCTTGTCCTCCTTTCAGTCTATTCCACTGTATCTGATTCACGCTGGACGATGTTGACTACAAGTATGATAATGGGTAAAAGTCAAGGCCATGCATGTACATACATATATATCCGTATATGAGTGTGTGTAAGAGAGTGTGTGGCAGTGTCGGGTGTAACGATGGTAAAGAAAACACGCTGGTCATGGTCAAGACATGACGAGCAAGTAAAGAGGAAAGTGTATAACGGTAATGGTCTACCTACCTATGGATATATAATCATGGAGGTGTAGTGACAAACTCGCACTCACACTCACACTCACACGCACTCTCTCTCTCTCTCTCTCTTACACACACACACACACACAAGGGCAGCAGAGGCAAAAAAAAAAGGTATTTGTTTGTGTTATATTATAACAGACAGCCCCCTTCCAGCCACGCCGTCATCCGGCAAAAGCCTCAGTCTCTCTTTATATTCCATTTTATCTCTCGTTTTATATATCCATTTTCACTCGCTTCTCTTCTCAAGGGAGAGCTGAAGAAGAAGAGACATAACGAAGAACAAACAAGAACAAGAACAAGATAAAGGAGGAAATTCATCTCTGCTTCTCTCCTTTCCATCGTTTCCACCCCCCCTTTCTCGTCGACTCGAGTTTCCTTTACGCCTGACGATCAAAAACGTTCCCCCTCCCAAACTTGTCTCCCCCCCCCCCCCCCCCCCCCCGCTTCTGATCCCCCCTTTAAACCTTGCCCATGTGCGGGGACCACTGCTGCTCGGGTCATCATGAAGACGAGTCGATGACGCCTGATGTTGAAGCTGTAGCTGCCGTCGACGAAGACTGTTGCGAGGATGACTGCTGCTGCGATGATTCCATACCCGGCAGTTCGTCCACCATTGCCGGCTGTGGGGAGGATGATTATGGAGAGAACAAGGAGGACAAGGGGGATGAGGAACCCTGCAATGGTTTGTTTCCTAAACCTTGGTCTTCATCTTCTCCGCCAGCGTCGTAACGTCTGAACATCTAGAGAAATGTATCCTCGCCGCCGCCGCTGTCGAGTGCGACCAAACATGCGGAAACGGTCACCACAACGGTAGGCAAAAGCTACCCCTTTCTTCCTCTCTCTCCTCCCCCATCTTCCCTTCTCCTTCTCACATACAAACTCCCCTCTCCCATCAAACAGGCACGACCGGCAGCCGTCCCTCTACAGCGTGCAGCAGCCACCGGGCTCAGGCTCTAAAGCAATACAGCGCCTACCTCGAGTCCGCGCGCTGCATCTGCGACAGCGTCTTGGAACACGGCTGGGCAAAGACCTGCTGCGGAGGCGGATGCGACGACGACGAAAGCAACAAGGGAGCCAAGATTGCAGGACAAGAGGCCGATGAGACGGCATATTACCCCAGCAGCCGAGTCCTTCGCGGCCACGACGGGCGTCATCATCACCATCATGGCATGAAGAAGAAGAAGAAGCGTCATCATCATCATCACCGTCAACATCAACATCATCAACATCATCATCAGCATCAACATCACCGACACAGCGCTTCCTTCTCTTCCTCTTCTTCTTCTTACTCCAGGCACGACGAAAAAAAAGACATGCCTACTACCTTCTTCAAAGCCGACGACGATCAAGGTCACGATCTCGAAAAGGCCCAGGGGTTGGAGCACGTCACCCTCTCCGTCGACGGCATGACCTGCTCCGGCTGCGGCGCCAAGATGGAGCGCGTCCTCAAGGCGATACCGGGCGTGTCGACGGTCCGCGTTAACTTCGTCATGGGCTCCGTCGACTTCTACATCGACTCTTCGAGGTCGTCGCTGGATGGAGTCGTACGCGCCGCCGAACGAGCCTCCGGCTTCCACTGCACGAGAATGTCGGCCGAGGACCAGACCATCGACCTGCTATCTCACGGATCGTCGGCCAAGGCCCTTGCTAATAACACCTCCCTTCTTGCCGGCGTCAAGGAGGCAACGGTGATGAACAAGAAGGTGGTGCGGCTCACGTACGATCCAGCCATCGTCGGCGCCAGGGCCTTGATGCGTGACGTTGGGCCTTATACCACCGGATTGGCTCCCCCGATCGACGACCCGGGTGTATCGAGCGGCAAGAGACGGCTTCGTGATAGGCTCATCAAGACTATAGCTTCGGCCTGCTTCACCATCCCCGTCGTCGTCATGGCCTGGTCGGAGAAGAAGCTCGTGGACGCCCGAACAGAGGGCGTCGTCTCCCTCGTCCTCGCTACCATGGTCCAGCTGATTGCCGTTCCCGACTTTTATATACCCGCCATCTGGGCTCTCATCCGTAGTCGCTCGCTCGAGATGGACATGTTGGTCGTCATCAGCATCACGGCCGCCTACACGTACTCGGTCGTTGCCCTTGCATTCTCCATGGCCGGCAAACCGCTCGCGGTAGGCGCCCTGTTCGAGACGAGTACGCTGCTTGTGACGCTCGTCTTGCTGGGTCGTCTTGTCGCCGCCTTTGCCCGTCTGAGAGCCGTGGCGGCGGTCTCGCTCCGCTCTCTGCAGGCGGCCACGGCCGTCATCGTCGAGGCAGACGGCAAGGACAGGGAGATCGACTCGCGACTGTTACAGTACGGAGACAAGGTCAAGATCGGCCCGCACGCGACCATCCCCACCGACGCCACCGTCATCATCGGTCTCAGCGAAGTGGACGAGTCCATCATCACGGGCGAGAGCCTGCCCGTCACCAAGAAGCCGGGCGACGAGGTCATTGCCGGCACCGTCAACGGCTCTGGCATGCTGACGACGAGGCTGAGGCGTCTCCCGGGCAAGAACACGGTGACGGACATTGCCCGTCTCGTCGAGGAGGCGGCCGTTTCCAGGCCCAAGATACAGGAGACGGCGGATCGCGTGGCGAGCTGGTTCGTGCCCGTCGTGTCGGCCATTGCCGTCGTCGTCGTCATCGGCTGGATCGTCGTCGGCCTCCACGTACACGGCTGGAGCGGCGGAGAGTCCGTGGCCAACGCCATGACCTACGCCGTCGCCACGCTGGCCGTCTCCTGTCCCTGCGCTCTGGGGCTGGCCGTCCCCATGGTGCTGGTGGTGGCCGGTGGCATCGCCGCCCGCAACGGCGTCATCATCAAGTCGGCCGGATGCACGGAGCGGTCCCGGAAGGTGACGGACGTGGTCCTGGACAAGACGGGCACCATCACCGAGCCAGGGCTCGACGTCATGGCCGAGCAGATACCGACGAGCAGCCGCGATCACGACGAGGCCATGGCCATCTCCAAGGCCCTCGTCGCCGACTCGCGCCATCCCGTGTCGCTGGCCGTGGCCAAACACCTCGCCGAGAACGTACCCGACATAGCGTCGGCGGCCGGAATAACCGATGTGCACGCCATACCCGGGTCCGGCGTCCGGGCCGTCTTTAAAGGCAAGACGATCCGAGCCGGAAGCGCGGCTTGGACCGAGACGTCGGCCCACCCGGCCGTCGTCCGGCTGCTGGAACGAGGTCTCACCATCCTCGTGGTCACGTACGGTTCGGAACTGATAGCCGTCTTCGGCATGCGATGCAGGATCCGATCCGAGACGATGGCCGTCGTCTCCAAGCTCCAACGGCAGAAGATTGTCGTCCACATCGTATCGGGCGATCACAAGAGCGCGGTGGAATCGGTGGCGTCGCAAGTGGGCATAGTGCACGTCGCGTCGCGATGCTCGCCCTCGGACAAGCGAGACTACGTCGCGGGACTGATGGATCGAGGACGGTGCGTCATGTTCGTGGGCGACGGGACCAACGACGCCATCGCCGTGGCTCAGGCCGACGTCGGCGTCCAGCTCGCGAGCGTCGAGTCGTGCAGCGAGGTGACGCGGAGCGCGGCCGACGTGGTGCTCCTCAACGGGCTGGAGGGGATACGCTTCCTGCTGCGGATCAGCGCCGTCAGCTTCCGTCGGATCGTCTTCAACTTCGTCTGGTCCGCCGCTTACAACGTGCTGGCCGTGCTGCTGGCCTCGGGCGTGTTGAACGGCGTCCGCATCCCGCCTGCGTATGCTGGCCTCGGCGAGATCGTCAGCGTCTTGCCTGTCATCTTGGCTGCTATGACGATGCTTTGGAAGAGGATAGGGACTGACTGACGGACGGATGGCGTGGCGTGATAGTGAAGCTCTTGACGATGACGGAATGGAGAAGGGGGAAGGGGGAAACAGTTTGGGGATTGGAAATTGGTTCCTCCTTTTTTTTTCTTCCCTTTTTCTACTCAACACCTAATGTTTTTGACGTTGTTGTACGATGATGCTTATTCGATTACGTCTCTTTTTGCCGTTTTAATCGATGTTTACGAGTAGTGGTGGTGTTAGTACGGCATGTATATAGAGAAGAGATGAAACCAACGTATTGCTTTGTGATGTTTCATCGTCTTCTTCTTCTTCTTCTTCTTCAACTTCATCTTGACGTTGTTCTCGGGGCTGGAACGTGGCAATATTAAGAGTAGTTTTCCATCATCTCTGTAGCGCCTTTTTCTTTTCATCTCCTCTTTTTCAACCTTCAACTTTGCCCTTCCCCCTTTCTTTACACTGCGTACAGAAGATGTATATCAAGGACAAACTTGATGTGATGAGAGAGACGTGATGTGATGCGATGAGGCTACCTAGAAATCCCCCTCACAACGTCGATAGGCCTTAATCCAAAACTCAGACTGCATAAACATACCACAGTTGGACGAAACCCACGGTCTCAACGGGTTGACGAGGCAAAAGTCGAACCTTCTCAAGAGCTCGACGAAGATCTTGTTCAGCTCCATCAGGGCAACGTTCCGACCGAGACACTGCCACCGACCGTAGCCGAAGACGAGCTCGACGGTGGCCTCCATCTCGCGCAGCCTCTCGGGCGAGGAGTCGATCCATCGCTCGGGCCGGAACTCGTTGGCGTCGGCGCCCCATACGTCGGGCCAGCGGGCGACGCCCCATGCGCAGTATCCGATGCGGGTCCCCTCGGGGAAGAAGACGCCGTTGTAGTCGTCGCCGCCTTTGGGCACCTCCTTAGCCATCAGGCCGGCTACGGGCGGGTGCATCCGGAGGCCTTCCTTTACCACCGCTTGGAGGTAGGGCATGTTGCGGGCTTCGGCGTCGGCGATGACGGGCCATGATGGCTTCGTGGCTTCTATCTCGGCGCGGAGCTTGTTGATTACCCTTGCGTTGCTGATGATGTAGAGCATTGTTGCTCGGATGGCTGTTGCTGTTGTATCTGAACCGGCGAGGCTGGTGATGTTTTGTCTCTGGTGAGTTTTTCATCCTCATCTTCTATATCTTCTTCCCTTTCCTTTTCCTCTTCTACTTGATTCCGAGTGTAGGATGGGGGGAAAAGGGAAAAACATACATTTGCATGAGAATCTCTGATTCGGCCTCGGACTGGGTGAGACCGCGGGAGATAAAGGATCCCAGCATGTCTCGCTGAACCTTTTTGTCGGGCCCGAAGCGCTCGGCAGCGACTTGCTTGGCGATGCTGGTTTCAAGTCAGTGAGCCATTGAAAGACCTGTGCGGCGCATATACATGTATATGATTCATGTGTATAGTAGGAAGAGAGATAGACAAAGAGACAATACGGGGGAACGACGTACGCCATAGTGCGTCCAACGCCGATGACGTCCTTGTCAGACGGCAGCATCCATCGCAGGAGCGGCGAGCCAAGAAGAGTCAGGAGCCAGGGTAGAGACGAGGTGACGATGATGTTGGGTAGATTCCTCTCCATGGTGGCAATGTATCTGTGCATGTCCGAGTCGCTGTCGACGTCGCCAAAGGGTGTCCCAAAGGCGAGGTCGGAGATGACATCGAGAGTAAAGTACTGTGCTTTGCGGCCAAAGTCGAACGGAAGGTTGGCTGCCACATACTTTGAATCGAGGAGATGGATCAGAGCCAAGACGTTGCGGTCGATCTTGGCCTCGAGATCATCAACCTCCTTGCCGGAATACTAGCCAAGGAATTAGACGAGAGGCACGCACACGCACACACGCACATTTGAGGGGAGAGAGAGAGAGAGAGACAGGGAGAAAAGGGTTGACAAAGGCAAAAGACAAAGAGAAATAAGAAGGGCTTACACCGGCCGCCATCTTCCACCGCAGCTTATTGTGAAGTTCATCGTCTCGTTGGGATATGACATTGTCCTTTGCAGGGTCCAACCTCATACCGTCGTACCAGTCGGACCGCTTGTACGTCGTACGCACGTGGAGCATCCGTCTCATGAGTTCGGGGTCACTTGTGACGAGATCGTTGGGACCGATACGGGTCACTGAGCCTGGGACCAGGGGGAGAGGGGGGCGTAAGAGGAAAAAGGGGGTAAGGGGGAAAAAGGGAAGGGGGTGGGAAGAAAACGGCATGTCATTTCTTTGTGCTTCCATCATATCGAGAATAATAACAATGAATAAAGAAAGACAAGAGAAGTGGAAGGGGGGGGGGAACAACCCCGGCTTCTCTTTGTTGACCGAATGGAGAAAAACATACCGTACTTCTGACAGGCTTCATACAGGTCGAGATGCGTCCTGCCGCCCGATAATGCGCGGAGAAGCCACCACTTGGAGAAGGCGGCGGAGCGTGGGCCGGGGACATGCCGAAGCCGTATGTACTGCCGTAGGGTGGACCATGCTCTCCAGATGAAGAGACTGGCGAGGAGGGAAGCGAGGAGGGAGGTGACGATGGTCATGATTATATTGATATTGTGAAAGATGATGTGTGAGGGATGGGGAAGAAGGAAGAAGGAGGAAGGGAGGGAAGGGAGAAGAGAAGAGAAGATGTTAAGAAGAGAAGAGAGGATAAGGGTGAGGAGGTGAGGGAGAAGTGGACCACTATCAGGAGTGGGCGAGAGAAACAGAGGGGACAAGGCACATTATCAATGAAAGCAAGCAGAGAGAGAGAGAGAGAGAGAAGACGAGACGTGTGTAGGCATGTAGGTATGTACGAAGTAGTAATAGACTGTTTTGACGGCACCGGCCGAAATCGACACTACGAAAGGGCGACTTTTGGGACCCAGATTCTGCAGCATCCGGGGACCAGGGGAGGGGGGGTGGGAGGGAGGTGGAGGGAGGGATGTGGGGGGGGGGGGCTGATACCGAAGAAGCTCTCCCCTCCCTACTCCTCGGTCTTGCTCTTCTTTCTTCCCATCCACACATCCATCTTCAAACCCCGGTCTCGAGGGAGGGGGAGGGGGGAGAAAGAGAGAGAATGTGTGTGTGTGTGTGTGTGTGTGTGTGTGTGTGGTAAGTGCGTACATATGTATATATGTGTGTATGTATGTACATGTGTGTGTGTGTGTGTATAAAGGGCGAGAGGGAGAGACAGGGAGGTGGTAGGAAGAGGGAGGGATTGAAGTTTGTATGTATAGGAGATAAGCCTTTCCCCGGGGGTGTGTGTGAGCAAGCAAGCAAGCATACAAACATACTTACCTACTATCTACACATACGGACTACATATTACATACGAAGCCAATGAATGATACGAACACAGCACATGCATCATACGACATTGTATGTATGTATGTATATGGATGGATGGGTGAATGTACGAATAGACGCGACCATGTATGTATGTAAGTGTGTGTGCGTGTGTGCGCCTGGCCTGTTGTGTGAAGAGTTCAAGACTGGCTTAGACAGCACAGTATATCTATTCCCGAAGAGAGAGAGAGAGAGAGAGACAGATAGACAGAGACAAAGACTGGAAAAGAGAGAGAGAGAGAAATAGGCTCGACGGAGCGGCGGTCCCCAAGATTCGGGTAATGGGAGAATGAGAGTTGCACAAAGATGGGGATGGAATTGGATTCTTTCCAAGAAATTCTAATCCATCCCTATCATCTATACATATATGTATGTATGTATGTACAATATAACAGTGTGATGCAGCATAATAGGCGTCTGTGTGTATGCATCTGTGTGTATGTATGCATCCACACGGATACTGGTGGTGGTGGTTTGCCTGATGACAGAGCACAAGGGAAATAAAAAAAACGCCCAGACGTCTTCTGATTTGACGATGATGCCCTGTGAGACCCCTCCTCTGGGGGACCCCCGCCATATCCCCCCCCTCCCTCCCTGGGGGGGATCCAATAGAGCCGAAAATGACAGGTCAGTGCCCAGAAACCTTTCCGATCCTTTTCTCACTCAATCATTACCCATCTCACCTACATACCTATCCTGCCTCGGTCCGCCTCTACACTCTCTCTCACTCTCTCTCACTCTTTCTTCTCTTCCCCCAACCCAACCCAACATCTTCTTCCATTCCCCCCTCCTCTCCTCTCCCCTCCCCTCCCCTCCCCTCCCTTTCCAAATCGCGCCTTTGAGCTAAAGAGTCTCTCCCTGCACGTGGCGAAACCTGGTCATTTTTTTTTCTCTCTCTCTCTCTTAAAGTCGCCTCTTCTTTGTTCTTCCTTGAAATTTTCTTTTTTTTTTGTCTTCTATTTTATTCTTAGCATCAGAGAAAAAGAGACAGCAAGAGAAAGAGAGAGAGAGAAAACGGGATATAAGAGAGAGAAGGGGGAAGGGGGATTTCTCCCACTGACTCTTCGGCAAGGGGAAGAAGACGAAGAAGAAGAAGAAGAAGAAGAAGAAGGAAAAAGAAAGGAAAAGAAACAAGGAAAAAGGAAAACAAAAAAGGCGAATAAAAAGGGAGCTTCTTCGGGTGCGTGAGTGTGTGTGAGAGAGACTCTGTGTGCGTGCGTGTGTGTGTGTGTTTTTTTTTTCCACTTGGTTGGGTTGGCGGGAGCTTCCATTATGGCGGACTCGACGACTTTGCCTCCGATTGAGCCTCTATTGGCGTCCGAGGTGAGGTCGACAGATGGGATGGGAGAAACGAAGCTGACTGTACATCGCGATAGGATGGCGACGACGAAGACGATGGCCTCGGCGCAGTGAGTCTTTCTCTCTCTCTCCCTCTCTCTCGACTCTTTCCCAACCTCGTCACCATCTGACGCGACGAATACGAAACACTCGGCAGTCCATCGCTAGCTCTTCCACCTCGCTCGCCTCCAGCATCCTGCGATACCGCGAAGAAAACGGTCGGACGTATCACGCGTTTCGAGCCGGTAGTATGTTTGCGCGCGCTGTCCAGATGATGTCTTCTCACGATGGCTGATGGTTGGTTCCTCGCTCAGGATACGTTCTGCCCAACGACGAGGTAAGACGCATGTGACGATGACGATCGGATCGCGACTGTTTATCTGACGAGAAGCCGCGATTTTTAAACAGGTCGAGAACGAGCGTCTAGGTATGCGATCCCGAGGAAGAAGAAGAAGAAGGAGAAAGAATAAGGAAACGAGGTTATACGCGTACAAAGCTGGGCGCTGACTCCCCGTCAAAAGACCTACAACATCACCTATGCACCCTCATGCTCAACGGCAACCTCTACACATGCCCTGCCGGCCGAGACGGTCCTCTCGACCACGTACTAGATGCTGGAACCGGCACTGGCATCTGGGCCATGGACTTTGGTATGGAAAACTGGGACTAGGAAAGAGGGAGAGAACAAGAGAGGAAGAAGAGCAATATTGGCTTGTCGTCGTCGTCGTCGTCGTTGCGAGATACGGCTGACGGGTTAGTGTTGCAGCCGACGAGCATCCCGAGACGCATGTACGTAGTAGCCCTCCCTTTCCCCTTCCCCTTCCCCTTATCATCTGACAAAGGCAAAACGAACGGGAAAGCTCATCGTGTCATCAGGTTACGGGCGTCGACCTCAGCCCGATTCAGCCGTCGTTGTATGCTGTTCCCCCTCGAAAGCCTCTCCCGACTCACGATGCTTGGTAGCTGATACAACCAAAAGCGTACCGCCCAACATCTCCTTCTTCATCGACGACGTCGAAGACGATTGGACCTTTTCCTACAAATTCGACCTCATCTATTCTCGCATGTTGACGGCTTCTATATCGGACTGGCCGAGATTCATGCAACAAAGCTACGAGTAAATCACCCTCATCCTCCTCCTCTCCCCCCCTCCCCCCCTTATCACAAGACATGAAAGGCAGAAGAAAAAGAGACAGAAAACGGATCATCCCGTCGAGGTATTTCCCCATTCAAAAGCTAATGTCCTACAACTCTCTCTCTCTCCCCTTTCCCCCCTTATCTAGCTTCCTCAAACCAGGCGGCTGGATCGAACTCCTAGACATCCACCTGCACCTAACAAGCGACGACGGCACCATCCCCGAAAACTGCGCCGCCGCCAAATGGGGCCACTACATGCTCGAGGCAGCCGCCAAGCTGAACCGGCCCCTCGACAGCATGACCCATTACAAGCGCCAGCTGGAGGACGTCGGCTTCACAAACGTCACCCAGAACCTGTACAAGTGGCCTACCAACTCTTGGCCCAGGGACCCCAAGTTTAAGGAGCTGGGCCTCTGGACGTACGAGAATTTGGGGAATGGCGCTTCTGGCTTGAGCATGGCGCTCTTTACTCGTGCTTTGGGATGGAGGTCTGAGGAGGTTGAGGTTTTTCTCGTTGATGTGCGGAAGGATATGAAGGATCGCTCTATTCATGCGTATTGGCCCATGTGAGTTATCCCATCCCCCCCACATCCCTCCCTCTCTCTCTCTCTCCCCCCTCCCTCCCCATACTTATCCATCCTCCTCTTCTCTCATACCATCTCATCTCCCCTTCTTTTCGTCTTTGCTATTACTATTCCTCGTCAGACTCTGTTAACGTAAACATGTCACAGATACGTGGTATACGGTCAGAAGCCAAAGCGGTTGGCGTGATTGATTGCCAGACAAATCGGAAAAACCCCCCCATCTATGGATCAGACACTGTTTCTTACTTCCTTTCTTCTGCTACCTTGCTTCTCTCTTAATCATCTATTACTATCGAGTGATGCTATTACTCAACTGAAATGACTCTTGCTTCCCACTTCATCCTCGTCCTTTTCACAATAGGGATATCTGCAACCACCGCTCTCTCTATGGGCGACGTCAGCTTGTCTTGAAGGAGGGAGATACCAAGGCCATGGTACTGGCTCTCGTCTCTCTTCCCTTTTCATCGTTTATTCCTCCTTTCATCATCTCTTACATCACCACGGCATAACTCCCGTCCCCGGAACCACCCTCCACCCTTGCATGCCTCCACCCCCCTTCCCGTCCAACAAAGTGCGAGCCGTAATTGCAGCGAGCAAACACCACGCCACATTGTTACGTGGCAATGCATGTCTGAGTAATGCCTGGTGAAACGGTTCTTGTTTTTTTTTCTCTCCTCTGCTTTCTTTCTTACTGGTTGAAAGATATCTTGCTACCCTACTCTTCATCGTCGTCTTCAACTCTCTATTGGCTCGTCTTTCCACCCCATGTTTCCTCTTCTCGCAGCCTCTTTCTCCTCCTCTACTCTCCTTCTGACCGGTTGCTATTTTTGATGTTTCCACAGGAGAGCCCAAGGGAGGGTCATGATGGTACCCTAGACGTGGTAGTTGAATGCACAGCTATTTATTAACCTACCCACAGATGGGAACCTGCATGCACGACTTGGATTTGTAACCGGCACGTTGGAATCCTTCCCGCCTCCTGCTCTGCATACGTGTTTCTACCTGCGGGAGCTTTCTTTGCTTTTTCCTTTGTGCCTTTTTGCCCTTTGGATACATCTCTTCTGGCTTACCCGTCAAGGCCATCTGCAGTGGTGACGGCTAGTTGAAACAAAAGAGCCGTCCTCCTTTGATAAGCCTATCCGTGTTTGCTCGGAGAGATGTGTCTGTATAAGGGGGGAGATGAAAAGAAAAGACTAGAAACAAAAGGAATTCCTCGATATCTTCCTTTCTTTTGCAAATCTTGATTGCGAAATATTGCTTACAGCGTTCCAATATGCTATCCATCTAGTCGTTGAAAAGGACCCGGTTCGGTAGCATTTTATCCTGGAACTGGTTAGGACGAAACGTGCGGGAAAAAGAAAGAAGAAGCTCTAAAGCCAGGGTACGAAGAAGAGAGAGAGAAAAAGGGTGGTCATCAAAACAGCATGCATACATTCGTACATACGCAGGGTAGCACTCGGCGCAGCGCCTCTTTCAGCAAAGTAAAGGGAGGAAACATGGTATCTATCGACCGGTCAACGATGATGATGATGATGATGATGATGACGACGATGATGCAAGCCTCCAGTCTCCTTCATTAACAAGAACAAAAAGATGGGACCCAATATCAAGAGACAACCCTGTCTCATCCCTCTTTAATCTGTTTCCCACCACTCTCTCCCTCTCTGCCGGGGATGAGAAACGCACACCCCTCCTGTTCCTTCGGCCAAGCTTGGTTCACATCAGCCGCAGACGGGGCCCCTTGTCTTACATGGGATCGCCGTCCGGGACCGAACTGACTGTACTGGGGCGTTTTGTGGCTTGAAACTGTCTAGCTACCCTTTTCAAGAGAAGACCAGGGATGGCCAAGTAAAACAGCTTTCGAGAATAGCACGGAGTTACAGGCTGTATGTAATACCCATGGCCAGCTGGCCCGACGCGACGAGGCTTCATGATGGGGGTTGCTCAGGCCGTCGATATGCCGACAGCGCCGATGCCGCGCTGGCCGAGTGACATGCCAAAGGACTGATGAAAGTAGGTTGAGTATCCGTAGGTAGCTTATACAGGATTACACGTCGAGCCGCAGAGTGTCTACATACCTGCATCATCCGGCCGATACAGGCAATCTCGCCTCGACCAAGAGTGGCGCCCTCGAAAAGGTCCTCCTCCATGCATCATCATCATTTCACGACGTCCGATCGGACTGAAAGGCGACGCTGCTCTTTCGCGGAAGCCCATCACCGTCTTCTCGGCTTCTTCAAGTCGGTCATCTGAAAGAGTCACCAAGCAAGGATCTCGCGCACGAGAAAGCTGAACGGGCGACTCTCGATGAAGCCGATGCAAGCCATGAGCGTCCATCGGTGTCTTTAGCATCGGATCCGTCCGATGATGATGCCGCTGAACAGGCTAGACGGCCGAGCACGCTCCGTCGGAGTCTTGACGGCAAGGAGTGGACCGTCTACATATGTTGCTGTTGACCGATTAATGAAAGGGAGAAAGGCAGACAGAATGAAGAGCGATGATCATACTTTGCTGTCTCCGTCCTACATGCTATTGCGACTGTTCCATGACGAGTTTAAAAGATGTGCATCTGCTGCTATTATGTTGAGCATATGTACTTGAGTCTAGCTGTGAGTTACCAAACCTCACCCGTGGAAGCACATGGCGAAACAGGTAGAAGACAAACGTCCAAGGCTCTCTCGTATTGTGTCATATCAAAGTTCTATTGAGACCAGCATAACCCAGCATCTTGATAACACTGATGAAGCATATGCATTTGTTCGGTAAGGCTGGTCTGTGTCTACCATATCGTTGTCCTCTCGAAATTTCACAACCTCCGTCCGTCCTTATCCCAAGTTCTAAACGGCTTCGGTACTGAAATAAGCAGAGGCTAGAGCATGCTAAAGCAGGGCCGTGGGCAAGTATTTGGCCTTGTGAAGAGCATGTCCGTATCAAAAACTCGTCATCGATCAAAGAGCCTGGCACGGAAGAGCCTGACACGGCAAAACGGTGAATCGAAACATCATCACCACCACTCAGGACCAAGCCGTCCTCCCTACAAAGCCTCATCGGCCGACCGTCTTTCAAGATCCCTTCTTCTCCACTTGATGATCGAAGACGAAACGTCATGTCAAGAAGCGAGATTCTTCATTCACGGCCCTGTCGTTAGTGGTCCGTACTGCTCACTCTTGAGACCATCATCCTTGGTCGCGGTAGGCAGTGACGAGCGCCTCCTAATTTTACCCACGTAAGGTTGCATCCCTACCTATTTACCCGCGTGAAGTCGAGACTTTCAAGACGCAGCTCGGGATACTCCTTTTTTCCCTCTTGCCCCTGGTTTGCACCCGTTTTTGAAGCCTCAAAAACGACAGTACGGAGTACATACGTCTCAGAATGTCTTCTCTTACAGGATCCCCTGTTCACGACGGGGAGATTAGCAGGTCATATCTTGACATTATCCGTACTCTGTATCCGTACTTGTCTTCGGAACAAGTGGAAGGCGACTGTATGTACGGAATGTGGCTCTGAGAGGCCGGGCACTTGCTGATATTCTATGAAAGGAGCCCTCTCCCACCCGTCTATCCCCCCCTTTGCGATGGTCTCTCGCCTCGTTCTTCTCAACTTCCACAACGTATGTACGCCGATTCTCTTACAATCTGTCTTCTCCCTCCACATCACTAAAAACATCAAGATGGTTACTCAGGATTATTTCCGCCTTCTGGACGGAAGCGATGCGGAAACCGACCGACAGATGCAAGAGCAATTAGGAAAAGGCGCGGATCAACAGCATTTCCCTTACGACGAGTTGTCGTCACTTTACAACAATTTATGTGATGAACTTCATCGGATATACAAAGAGCGCGAAACCTACGATGAAAATGTCCACGACTGTGGTCATCTGTCGCTGGCGCAAGTTCATGAAGTGCATGTCCTGCTAAGCGACGTTTACGATTGGCTGATGTCGTATAAACTCTGTTCCATTTGTGGGGGATTGATTGTATGTTTGCAACCCCCCCCCCTGACTTATGAGTATGCGTATAATAGGATTCCGTTCAGCACGCTGTGACTCATGCCGCGGAAAGCCATAAAAGATTGGGATTCGAGAAAGCTCTGAAAGCAAAACTGAAAGCCTGGAATGCAGCTCCCCCGAGGGAGACATGGAAACAGAGCAAGGAGACGAAGACGAGGCCTCGACTCTCTATACGAGCAATGATAAGGGCGATCCTGAATACACTGAGAAGCAAGGATGAAAACAACAAGTGAATTCGCTAATGGAGTGGACATTGTGTTGGAAGGGAGTGCGATATTACAATATGTGTGTTTGTTATTCATGGCTGGGATAGAGTGAAAACGCTTCTCAACTCAAGCTACGGGCAGTTTAATGTTCAAAGACGTTGAAGTTTGAAACTATCTTTAATCTCAAGTTAGTAACTATGTACGGATTATGTATGTACATATGTCAGGGCCGAAGGCATCCGAGCTAATGGTGTAAGTGGTTGAACCGCCGGGGTTCACGATACCGAGTTATCTCCCGGATTCATCAGACATTTCGCAAGCTACATCATTCCTCGGGTAATAAGAAAGGCAGAGACAGATTATCATTGGTGCATTTGTCGTTTGGGTTCAACGACTTTCGCACCTTTACCTCTCACATGTGCAAGCGAGTATCACAGACACTTCCATGATATATACCTTTCAAGAAAAGGGAAGAACTCTTATTTCGAGGACTTTATCCAAGGCACCGACATCTATATTGACAACATACATATAGCCAATAAGGAGCTGTACGACACCAAGAAGGCGTCTTGAGCAACTCTCCCTGTACATGGTATCTTCACATGCCGCTCTCAAAGCTTCAAATAAGCTCCAAGATCAAGATCAAGCTCAGACTAACAGCTCATCATCTAACAAGAAAAAAGATCCTCGGGACGAATCACGACTCATGATTGGGTCTACAAGTTTCCGTCATCCAATCTGTCGGACACGCCATTGCATCCCAACCATGACGTCTTCTCCCCATCCCTTGGCCCATCGCACAATGACATCAATCAAGGAAGACGGCAAAGAACTTGGACAGACCAATCACCACCATCGGTTTCTCTCTACCAATGGAAGAAAAGCAAAACTCCTTTTCCTTTCCTTCTTCGTGAGACGCGAAAGCCCCGTTTTAAGCGCTGGCATCTACAGCTTGTTCAACTTGCTCGTCCCGGGAAGAGGAGTTAAAAAGAAACGATACCCGGTCTAAGTCAGTCATGCTTGATCCCGTAGCCGATGTCAGAAAAAAGGAACGGGCTTGGATCTTACTGGCTCCTTCAGGGGATGAGCTACACAGGGACTGGTGTGCTTGTGTGTCACGGCCCCTGTCACCATGTTTGCTTGCCGCGCGCCGGCCTTGACCATGATCATGTGCGTGTGTTAGTATGTATGTATGTTGTATGTGCTTCACGAGTAAAGCCTGTTCTTCCAGCTAGCTGTCTACAAACATCGAGACTAAGCTCGACCGGTCTGAGACTCATGAGGATACAAGAAAAGGGGGAGAGACAAGAAAGAAAGACAGACAGACGTAAAGAGTGAACGAGAGAAAATCATGGCTCGCATCCTGCTGTTCTTGTCCATCCTCACCATCAGCCAGCAAGGCGCATCTACGCCTGGTCAAGTGCAGACAGCCCATCTAACCTTTCGAGCCGACTCGTCTCCTGAAACGTACAATCTGACGGTCAATGCTGATGGCAAGCTCGTCGAGACGGGTGCGTCCCTGACCCCAACCGCCTGAGCCGAAGCCGTTCCATCTGCCGCAAACACGATGAGGACAGAACAGCTCACATGGTCGGGACAATACATACAGGTCACGACATGCTCCCCATCAGCCACATCGACGCACCAGACTACCTAGCCCGCTCCCTCTGCCATTTCCAGACCCCGCGGGCCGTCAATCTGTCGACGACGGTGGCGAGCGATGGCATCACCCAGCAGGTAGTCCTCAATCCGGTCCAGCCGGTACTGAGCGTTCGCTGCCAGGGTCAATGTGTATATACGTATGGTAAGTGACGCGATTCTGCAGTTGAAGATGAAGATTTGACGGGTGACGTGGGAAAAAACATACATAGGTGCTTGCTACGATGTCAACAACCAGTTTGTAGGGTCTTGCTGCAATGGCCTCTGCGTCGCGACTCGTTGTCGGCCTTGGAATCTGGGTCATCCTGGAGAGTGAAGGGAACGTTGTATTGGGTATGGGAGAGTTGTCGTGATGAAGGGAATTTCGCAGTTACAAGAAGACCAAGTACTGAGGAAGTATGGTGTTCACGATGAATACATTTTTGTCATATCTCATCACCATTCATCCCGAATAACTGCGCCAAACAAACACGCGGTAGACACAGATCAAAGAAATCGTCAATCATAGCGAGACGCCCTCCCAGCAGCAGCAGTCCTCTCCATCGCACTCCGCCTAGCCGCCTCGCTCAAGACAGCATCCCTCCCATGACGCAATGCCTCCGTCCGAACCGTATTAGGATGCTTCTCCGCCATGAAGCCATCGACGAGAGCAGCGCCGATCGCAGCGGTGGCAACCTTTGCCCCCTTCGCTCCGAGCCAGGGACTGGGATCGTTACGGCTCTGCATCGCCGCCTGAGCACCGGCGCTAAAGGCCGTTCGGGCGCCCGCCTTGACCAGAGGATTCGACCACCACTGCTGACCCTTCTTCATGATGTTGCTCGGTACCGAACTCCGTCGCTGGGAGCGCTGCGAAGGCATGGCCGCCGAGGGAGGAGGCGGAGGACGACCGTCGCGCGTTTCGGACCTGCCGCGGGACGGAGCTCGCCGTGTTCTCCGTCTACCCCCGCCGTCGCTTTCTTCCGGACTGCCGGGGCGTCGGAACGGAGGAGGGGGCGGTGCGTGCGACGACGGAGGTCCGCGACGGAGCCGATCGGATCTATCCTCTTCCGAAGGAGGACGACTCCGATGACGGCGATGATGGTCATGTCGTCGATGCCGAGGCTCACCCTCCGACGGAAAGTCAGGGGGAGGAGGTCTCTGTCGGTGAACAAGCGGACGATGATGACCGCCGTCGTCGAATCTCGGACCGCGCGACGGCGGAGGCGGCATCGATCGCCGAGCCGGAGAAGGCGTCAAGCGGCGACGACGGTGCTCGGGCGGCACGTACAAGGGCGGACTGCGCCTCCGCCTTCTCTCATCCCAAACATACGGATCCTGCTCTCGACGTCGACGTTCGGAACGATGACGCCTCGGAGGCGGGCCGTGAAAGCCATCGTCACTGAAGAAGAAGTCATCGTCATCTTCGAAATCGTCAAAGTGACGAGGCCGACGGCGGTAAGTCATTGGAAAGGTGAGGCTTCTTTCTTTCTCTGTCCCCTGCCCTTGTTGAATTCCCCTCTCCTCCTCTCCTTTCTCTTAGCGAGAAGAAGAAAGTGAATATATAGTAAGTATGAACCGTGGCTGAACGCCTCTTCGCCCCTTTCTCATTTACCGCAAGGACAGAGAGAGAAAGAGGAAGGGGAGAAATAGGAACAGAATGTGCCTCGTACGGATATAAGCAGGCAAAGCAAGCGGGGAGAGAAGAATTCATATTTCGAACACGTTGGTCCAGAACGTTCTGTTCCAGTGGCATAAGACGCACATAAAGAGACCATGAGCTGACGTCACGCGAAAGAGAGGGCAAAGGGGAGGGGAAAAAAAAGGAAGAGGCCACGCGGACAGGCTCGAGATCATCTGACGTCAGGGGGTGGGAGATGGAAACCCGGTCATGGCATCATTCGGCATCAAGAAGCCGGTGATGAAAGAAAAAGCCCTGTGCCTCTTTCTTTTTTAACCTACAGGTACGGATGTACTGAAGAAAGGGAAATGTCTCATTCTTTCTCCAGTTTGATCTACGCCAGATTACAGGGGAGAGGAAGGGGGGTTGAAAGCGAGATGTGGGCGGCTATATGAGCAGCTGGACAGCCATACTCTGTCGCATCCTTCATCATCTTCATCCGAAAGGGATAAAAATAAAAGTGAATGAAGAGAGATGAGAGGGAAAAATAAAAAAAAGCCATGTCTCGTCCTCGAAACACATCCATTCACTCACAAGATTAAACACGACCCATCCGTACTACAACGATGCCCGTCCGGAAGAGAAACCGTATTTGCATCTATCCGTGACGGGATGACAATGACAGCCATAGCTAATAAAACGACGCGTTGCAATGATGAAGAAAGGGATCGATCTGTGTAACGCTGTCTTGGAGGAACGGGATTCTGCTTCGTGGCGTGCCGCTATAGGTGCTATGCTCTCTCCCGCGATGCTCTCCCGCATCGATCAACCATTAAAGCACAGAATCCTTCCAACAGGGATTTCTATACGGAATATGTATAAACATAAAATAACGTCCAATCACCTCTGCATCTCCCGTAGCACAGAACAAGCCGGACCTTGTTTCAGACAGACGCTCTCCTCTTCATCGACACAACCCATCTCCTCCTCCTCACCCTCTACGGAGTACTAATGCCCTGCATCTCAACCCCCGTTCAAGCAGGGGAGAGAGAGACAGCAGAAGAGGAGTTTCTCCCCCCCCCCCCCCGGTCAGCCCGCATTTGTTTCGTCCTCCACCCCCTTTCATAGATCCTACGAGACGCAGCAGCCTGCTCCGTCGCACACAAACTCCCTCAAGCAGGGTCATCGAGCTCGTACAAGCTGTTGCTGTTATTTTACTATGGCTACGATACAGTAATAGTACATACATACCTACGTGCCTACATACATACAGCAGTTGCACGATGCGGCTTACATGGCTGGCTACCTACCTTTGTATGTATGTATGTATTTTTGCACAATCTTTGCCAGGGCAGAGACATCTTCGACCCGTGTGATTCGTCGGCGCCTCTTCGTACAAATCGTAAGGATACATCCATTCATATGCAGACGCATGTATTCATGTGTGTGTATTACAGGAGCAAAGCAGAACAAAACAGACAAGCCACCATCAACATGCATACGAGAGAATGGAGAGAGACGGGGAAGGGAAGGGGAGGGGGGGAAACACAGAGCTCAAACCAGCCCTGGCTGCACTACCCCAGCCAGCCAGCCAGCCAGGCCCTCCTCCTTCTCATCCTCCTCCTCCTCAACTCCCGTCCCTCAGCTTGCAATGATAAGTGATCCCCGTCTCCCCCCGCCCCCATTCACTCGTACATACATAACAACACTGAAGAAGAAGAAGAAGAGGGGGGAAACCAAGGGAAATGGAACGTTGATAAGAAATTCGGCCCCCCAAACCCAATCTCAGGCGAATCCTCCTGATACTACATACCCTTCTCAGCTAAACCCTCTTCCTCTCCTCCTTCTTATCTCTACCGGCCTCCCAATTCCACCCCCCCCGCTCCCGAGAAGAGGCTAGCTAGCATCAAGCTGCCGGTTACTGATAAGCTTTCACTAGCAACAACTTCATAACATCAACTTTGCCCCCCCCTCCCTCCCTCTATCTTGCATCTCCCCTTCCATCTCTTTCCCCTCGTCACAGTCATCACATCTCCAATATACCCTCTTTCAGCACATCTATATACTCCTTCACCATAATGGGCTGGGTCGATACCATCAACACAAGGGTAGCCACCAGTCCCGTCGGACGCTGGTTCCGCCTCGACGGCTGCGGCCATGTAGGGATTTTCCCTTCTCCCCCCCCTTCATCATCCATTATACATGATCATGTATAAGAAATGCTACACACCATTATCGCCAACAGCCACAACTCCAACAAACCTCCCATCCAGCTAACAAACCACAACCGCCAGCCCCTCGCCCGCAAAGACTCCCTCTTCACAACAGAGCTAAGAGCAGGCCTAGCGACCTTCTTCGCAATGGCCTACATCATAGCCGTCAACTCCTCCATCGTCGCCGACTCCGGAGGCTCCTGCGTCTGCCAAGCCCGCTCCGCCGCCGACCCGGACTGCGATCGCGACGTCGGCTACATGCTGTGCGTCCAGGACGTCAAGCGCGATGCCGTTACTGCCACCGCCGCCATCTCCGCCCTCGCCTCCGCCTGCATGGGGCTGTTTGCCAACCTGTGAGTTGTTTTTTTTTTTTGCACCATCGTTTGAGTTGGTGTATTTTTGCTAATTGTTAGACCTATTGGGCTTGCTCCTGGCATGGGTTAGTTGTCGTCAACCCTACGTAGATGGAAGATGTTCACCCATGATAACCCTTTCTCTCTCTCTTTCAAGGCCTCAACGCATACTTTGCCTATACCGTTGGTAAGCTCAAGACTATCATCGGAACCTTCCATCTCTCTCTAACAAACGTCACCACAAAAAAGTTGGCTACCACGGCAAAGGCCCCGTCCCCTATCAAGTAGCCCTAACAGCCATCTTCGTCGAAGGCTTCATCTTCCTCTTCCTCGCCCTCCTCGGCATGCGCCAGTGGCTCGCCCGCGCGATCCCCCACTCCATAAAGGTAGCCACGGGCGTAGGCATAGGCCTCTTCCTCGCCCTGATAGGCCTGACCTACAGCGAGGGCATAGGCCTCGTTCTAGGCGCTACCACGACGCCGACCCAGCTGGCAGGCTGCTCCCCGTCACAGATCCGCGACGGAGCCTGCCCCGGAGCGTACAAGATGCGCAGCCCGACCATGTGGCTGGCCATCTTCGGGGGCGGCATCCTGACCGTCTTGTTGGCCATGTATCGCGTCAGGGGAGCCGTCATCGTCGGCATCATCCTTGTCAGCGTCGTCTCCTGGCCTAGGGATACGGCCGTGACGGCCTTCCCGCGCACCGAGCTGGGCGACAGCGCCTTCGAATTCTTCCGCCACGTCGTCAGCTTCCACCCCATCCGTCGCATCCTGCAGGTCCAACGCTGGGACGTGGCGGGCGAGTACGGAGCCCAGTTCGGCCTCGCCCTCATCACCTTTCTATACGTCGACATCCTCGACTGTACCGGCACGCTTTACGGCATGGCTCGCTTCGCCGGCCTCCTCGATCCCGTCACCCACGACTTCGAGGGCTCGTCTGTGGCTTACGTCGTCGACGCCTTGAGCATCTCCGTAGGCGCCCTCCTCGGTCTTCCGCCCGTCACCGCCTTCGTCGAGTCCGGCGCCGGCATCTCCGAAGGCGGCAAGACGGGCTTGACCGCCGTCGTCACCGGCCTGTGCTTCCTCCTCGCCGTCTTCTTCGCTCCCATCTTTGCCTCCATCCCGCCCTGGGCCACCGGCTGCGTCCTCATCCTCGTCGGTTCCATGATGGCCGCCTCCGTTGGCGACATCAACTGGAAGTACATGGGCGATGCCGTCCCGGCTTTCCTGGCCGTTGCCATCATGCCCTTCACCTACTCCATCGCCAACGGCCTTATTGGCAGCATCTGCAGCTACATCGTCCTCAACGGCCTTGTCTGGCTCATCAAGCTGCTCTCCTCCGGACGTGTCGTGCCTCCCAACTACGACGACAAGGAACCGTGGACATGGCGCATTCCCGGCGGCTTCTTCCCGCCCTGGATCGTCCGCCTAGCCAAGGGAGACAGACATTTCTGGCGGCGCCAAGACCAGCCGGCTGATTCTCTTTGCCACGAGCGCAAACTCAGCTCCGAGCCAGCCGCCGATCGGAGCTCCTCCGCCGAGACGAACTCGGTCAGGGGCTCAGATTGGAGAGCCAACGATCGCTAAGATGATACCACAAAGCAAGAACCAAGATTACGCCTTAAATGCTGTAGGAAATTTCTGCTTCCATCCGCTTCCGGTCATTACATTGTCATCCTCGTTGCCCCCCCCCTCTGAGACGGACATCTCAGGCCATCAAGGCGATATGCTTCAGCTCACTTTCGCGACGCAAAAAGAGTCAGTCAGCCACGAAGCCACGTCAGAAGGAGAAGAAGCCACACCCTTTACTTACCCTTCAACTTGATGTCCAACCTTGATCGAAGGATAGTTAACAGGCTCTCCCTCATCCCTCCCCATCCTCGCCTGCTCGGCCCGGACCTCCTTGGCCCGCTCAGCCAAGTCAGGCACCGGAGAGAGGTCAAAGTCCGAGTTGAGATGCCAGAACAGCGTGCTCGAGATGCGGATGAGCGGCCGGTCGGGATACTCGCGTCTGCGCCGCTCCATGGCATTGATCGTCTCGTCATTGACCACAACCTCGTGGTAGCCGGCCTTGATCAATCCTCCCGTCATGTGCTCGAGCTGTTTGCCCGCTTGGACGAGGAGATAGTTGCCTGGCGGCATCTTGACAGGAATACGGTTGCCCGTGTTACGCGCCCAAACGTTGAGCCCGGGGTAACGCGACCGACCGTGGATGGTGAGGAAATTGAGATCGGTATGGAAGCCGGCCAGGATTGTGTCCTTGGTGCCGTATTTTCGGAGGTCCGATGCTGTCGGCGCGAGGAGATGAGGTCTGGACACGTCAGTCGCGTCGAGACTCGGGAACAAACGGGAGGGGGAAAAGAGAGACAAACCCGTATCGTCCGGCATCACAAAAGACTTGGGGAGGGAGTCCAAGACCGACAGCCAGCATCTCGGAGAGGGTGGAGACGCTTCGCAGAGTTGTCAGTTAGTTAGCCCCCGTAGAGGATAGGACGGGTAAAGAAGGGAAAAAAAAAACACGCACGCCGTCTTCATTGCTGCCCCCCATCGATCCATAACGGGCTCCCAGCGTTCAGCCAAGTGAGCCGCTCGCGGTACAACGTTAGGGGCGTTAAGTGCAGGGAAAAGCGTCTCGTAAGGCGGCGGTTCAGCCATTCGCCAGAAGAAGCGACACTTGGGATCAGGCGCATGACGCGTCACATCAAGCGGCCTCTGCGACGGATGCAGACGACGAACGACGTCTAGACAAGGCTCGTCGACCGCACACTTGGGCTTCTCCGTATTTTCCAACGTGACGCCGATCTGATAACCAAGGTCGGGCCGCTCGTCCCGCCGAAGCTCGTCCTCAGGCTGGGCAAAGTAGTCTTCGACCAGATCAAGAAAGGCGACGTTGTCCTCCTCGGCCACGCGCGAGTCGCGCAGAATCAGCGCGCCGTATGCGATGAGCGCGTTGGCCACTTTGGCACACTCGGCGCGTGCCGAGGGCGCGTCGTCGGACTGGTTGAGGAAGACGTCAAGGTCGATGACGGGGAGATCCATGGCCTGCGGTTCGGGAGAGGATGCTTGGGGTTGAAGAGATTCTGTCGGCTCAAGAGACGACGAGTGAGACAACATGGTCGGCTGAGTATCCATCTCCGTCGTCTCCATTCCGAGCTTGTTCTTCGCTGCCTGGTTTTGTTTGGGCCCGTGTCTTGTCCGATCGTCTCGTCTTCCCTGGAGTTGCAGAAGGGTTATTAGTCAAGTTCAAAACAAAGATCCCTCTTCAATCCTGGGCCTGGAGATGGCACGTGCCCCCCTTCATCATGCGCCCCTCCCTCTCGTGTCAGCCGCGCGCCTTTCGTCGGCCTCACGTCAACATGCCTCACAGGGGCAAGCGTCGAGCGCATAAACGTCTCTTGGCTTAGTCAAAATGTAACGTCGATAGCAAGCTTTCAGTAATATAATCTCATTTTCCTTTCTCACGACGAGTCTTTGCTGCCCGTCCGCTCCATCTCCAACTCCCGCTCCGCCTGCTGGTAGTACTTTGCCGTGTCGACGCCGTGCTGGTTGTGGTTGACAAAGTTAAACCAAGGGATGGCGCTGAAGAAGAGGGCCGAGTAACGGCTCTGCCGCGCAGCAACCCCTTGCATGTGCGGCGACAATTTGCTCTCGCCGTAAAGCGGCTGTCCGGCCTTGACCTTGTCCACCATCTCGCGCATGTCCATTTCGATTTCGCGCGCGTTTTCCGTCGCGCCGTAGAACCGCACTGAATGATTGTCAGTACAAACCTTTTCCCAGTTCCCGTTGCCACTGGTTCCTGCCTATCACCCCTCCCCTGAGAAGAACCTACAGATCGACCGCTGATAAAAGTAGAGGAAGCCACCAGCAAGCCCGATAAAACTCGCCAGACGCATTGCCTTGGGGAATCCACCCCTTCCAGCATGCGACGGAGCAAATCTCTCCAGTATCAAAAGTGCCGACGGCGCGAACGCAGCCGCAATGCCGCCGGCCACGTAATCTGAGGTACGAGCATATCCGACCACACGCTTGAAGTGGCTGAGATTGTAAAGAAGTGTCACGGGTCAGCCAAGACGTCGTCGCGGGGGGGGAGGAAGAGGGTCTCGCACGGGTCGTTGTCGATGAGCTGCCAAATTCAAGTTAGCCCACCTGACGCCAATTGCTGCCGCGTGCCCGACCAACCGGATATTCTGTGTGAACGACTTTGCTCACTCCCACGAACGTCTGCGCAGGCCGCTTCGTATTCGTCGTCTCGGCCATCATACAGCTTCTTGGTTGGTTGGTTGAGTAAATACCTAAGCTTGAGGAAGCTCTCTCCAGATAGATCCAGATAGAGAGAGATTGGTGGAGAGAGAGCTTGTGCGTCACTAGTCACGTGAGAAGCTTCCAGCGCATTAGCTAAGCTCTGTGACGCGCTTCAACACATGGCAGAAAGACGCGTAAAGTGCCTCCTGTTACAGTTCCCGAGAAACGCGTATCATCATCACCACCGTCATAATGTCCGTCGCCGCTCCCCCTCCTCTCGCCGATCTAGATGACTACGACGTAAATGACTCCGACGATCCCTTCCGCTCACCAAGTCCAAACCCCGCGACGAAACGCAAAGCGCCCGCCAACGGCCTAGGCCTAGACGAGGAAGTCTCGGTCCAGAAGCGATGCCGCGTTCCCAACGTCAAGCTCGACGAAGTCCGCCTCCTCGGTCCCGAAGGCATACCCAGACTAAAAGAGCGCGTTCTCAAATTGCGCACAAAGGGTAAAGGGCACGAGTTCGCCGACGCGGAGCGATTATTAGCCCTTTATCAGTTTTGGCTCGATGATCTCTTCCCCAAGGCCAAGTTCTTGGATGCTCTGGCGATGGTGGAGAAGGCAGGTCATAGAAAAGCACTCCTTCGAGCCAGAAACGGTTGGATCGATGAGGGGAAACCCAAGGATCAGCAGCATGGAGATGACGACGAACACAAGGAAAATGACGACAGAGGAGCGCATGAATCCCAGACACCCGCACAAGAAAACACCTCGCCAGCAATGCCGCGACCCAAGACGCCAGAGCGTAACGACGTCCCCGACGACGACGACCTCTACGATGCTACTCCCCGCGTCCCCACCCGGTCCGCCAACGACCTCGACGCGCTCATGCAAGGGACTCTAAATGCCGAGCCGGACGAAGACGATCTGGATGCTCTAATTGCCGAGGCCGGAGTGATGGATCGAACGGGCGGAAATGATGGGCTCAGAGATAAATCTAGAAACTTCTCCGATGACGAGGAAGCCATGGCTGCCATGTGAGTAATATTCGCCGAGAGTTTAAGCAGATTTATCACATCATTACCCTAAAGGCAAGATATTTCCCTCGCCTGTCGCAACGGAGTTGGAGGCAATTAATACGAATTGAAGGGTAGCTGACTGGCAAGATGGGACACATGGCATACTGCTTCCATTTTCGCTAATCATCTTGTCACAGTAGATAAGCTGTTGCTGCACAAGATGTATCTATCGGCGAGCAAATAGCCATCTCAGTACCTACCAAGGCAATCAATCAACCGTCAGGACGCTTAGGAGAATCAACGTTCTGTGACGATAAATTCACGTGCAGGAACGATCAATCTTTCGCGCTTCTTCAATATCGCTCAGGAAAAGAATTTAGTGAATATCAGGAGAAAAAAGGACAAGAAAAGCCTGCGTCTAACCCACCAAGTCTAAGCCGTACAAGACCCTTCCCTCTCCTCCGGATGTTACCAACGCCATCTCACCCCGGGATAAACATCGACAGAAATTTTGCGCCATTTTCTCAACCTCACATCCTCCTAGATTTTCCCCACATCGTCCGCCAGGAAAGACTAGTTAGACCAAGTGACGACATGAATCACACGCCACAGGAGTCTCGTTGCCTTTCCTCATCTCCATCACCTTCAACACATACTTTGGAGTTGACTCCTTGAGGATACTGCTCTCCAACCTGAGCTTCTCCGCCTCTTGCCGTTCAATCTTACGCCTCTCCAGCCATAAGACCCACAGGAGAGTGAGAAGAGCTTCGCGTGACGGAAGGCCGACATCTCGTAGACACTGCGTCAGACAATTGGTCGCGCCGGGAGACTCACGAGTCTCGAATCGCCAAGTCTCGACCCGATCATCGCATCTCTCGGAGACCAACCGCAATGCCTCCATCGTCGCATCCATCAAGGGACGCGCCAGGCTGGGGCTGCTGGATAGTATCTTCCTAAGAGACTTGAATCTCAGGGTCGTGAGCTTGTTGATCGATGTCGTGGTCCGCCAAGGCGACGTCATCGCCCGTCGCCACAATGTCAGGGATGAGGGTGGATGCGTCTGCGTTGATGAAGTCATCGAGGTTGAAAAGTTCCGCTTGCCCGTTGGACGGGTCACAAGCCAGATAATCGTCGCCAACAGTTGTGGAGTTTGGTGAAGAGAGAAAGCCGCTTTCGAGGACAAAGCGATCTGTGTCAGCGGCCGATGACAGGCCAAGAGGAGTGCTGAGGCCGACATCAGCAGCATCCGTAGATGCAAGGACCAAGCCCATAGATGAGACCGAGGAATGGCCGTAGCTGGCGAACTGTACCCCTCCTCCGACGTGTGACACGGCAGGTCGCACAACATCGCGGCAGGATGTTGTGTCAGGTCGGAGGAGGAGGTCGTGGTTCGCAGGCCGGCCTGGCCCTCGATCGTAGGGAGGGCCGCGGGGGCAATGTCAGATACTGGAGTGAGTTCGGGCGACAGCGAGGCAGGATTGACAGTCGGGTTGGCGGAAGACCTGAGGATGTCTCCCACTAGGTCAGCGACCTGTTCCGAGGAGATTTTGGGATCGTCCTGGGAGCCGAAGAGCTGTTGGGACAAGGTAACAGGGTTGTCGCGGAGCGGGTCGAAGGGTGAAGGTGAGCGAGTCACGTTGCCGGAATTGCTCTCAAGAACTTGCACCCGCTGGACGAGGGCCTCGTTCTGTTTTTGTACGAAGACTAGAGCCATCTGGAGCTGTTTGTTTGTCTTTTCCAGCGCTTCCACCTCGAGCCTCTTGCGCTCCCGAGAAGATTGTGCGGCGCGGCGGTTGCGGAGGACACGCTCAACGCGACGCTGTTCTTTTTCATCTTCTGTTTTCGCACGTTTTCTAAGAGCGTCATGTGAGTCGGGGGAAAACAAGGAAGGAGCTATCGAGAAGCCTACCTTGGAGGCAGATTTGTCTTGGGTTCAGGGAGGACTTGTCCCCAAGACTTGCGCTTCTTAGCCGGCTTCTTGTCCGCACCGTCTGCAGGAGCTGGCGATTGATCGTGACTGCATGAAACTGGCGAATCACGACTGTCGTCAACAGATGTGGGGTTGGGCGTCACGACCTCGAGAGGATTCACGGTAACGCTGGGTGAGGGAGATGCCGTAGGTACGAAGAGTGCCAGAGTATCGGCGGACGGAAATGCGTCTGCCGTGGACTCGAACTTGACTGTCGACGATGAGTTGGGGAGCGACATTGTGCCTGTTGTTGATGATATTGATAGAAAAACAGGTGGACGGTCAAAGGGACGAGGGAAATATGTGCACCATGACGGGCATGTGTAAGCAGATGAGAGAGCAAGCCCGAAAGCGAGCCCAAAAAAAGTGACCTAATCAGGTGACGCCCCAGGCAGAAGTGAGGGGAAGAGAAAAGGACAAGGTGTCCTGATGAGATGGCGTTGGTCGGGATTCTCACAATGCGAGGTCTGACGGGCAGCAGCTCTTTATCTAGAGGACACTGTGGTATGTAGGACGGTGGATGCCTGAGGCAGGAAAGGGGGCTGACGGCAAGGGGACCTAGAGGCTAGGCTCAGGGGAGTGGAGCCGACCTTCTTTTCTTTTCTGTCGGGGGGGAGGGGAAAGGAGAGAGGAGGGAGGGGATGGGGGGGGGGGGGTTTGTTCCATTTTTTAGCGCGCTTCCAGCGGGCTGAAGGCGCTATGGTCCACTGTAAATTTGTACGGTACAGCAGCCGGCACTGCTAAGGGGGGGGGAAAGGGGGGGAGGGTTCCTGAATCTCAACCGCATCCACACATGACTGGGAGGCTTACTACCTGATGCCGCCGTATCAGCCTCATCAGCATCGTGTTCCTCCCGCCGGCTGGATGGAAGGGTCGGAATGCAAGCGGATTGAAGGATTCGTGACTCGTCAAGACGGTATTTCCCTTAGCAAATGTGCGTTGCATCAGAATGAATGTGATGAGCTCGGCCAAGGAAGCTCGCACTGTTATCGTGCGCGCGATTTCTCCCTACCTACTCTACAACCTACCTACTGAGGTCTCTGCCTCCCCCATCTTTGCCCGTGCTGCCGCAGGGAGTGGCCGAAAAAAAGGGTGATGCCTCGGGAGGGGGGGGTGAGACAAACGAGTGGCCAAAATATCGCGGATGGGGAGAAGCTGCCGCTTCGGGAGCCATCTTGACGTGATGGACGCCATGCTGCGCCGATGGCAATAAGGTGTCACCGGACGAGGTCATGTTCTTGCCCCCCCCCTCCCGTCCCCTTGAATCGTACATTCAGAAGCAAAAGGCCGATACCTGCAAACAGCACATGTCTGCGCCTACCTACTACCTACCTACCATACAACATTCTCCGCCCAGGCCGTCCGTAAATCCCCAGCCGCAAGGGACTCAAGGGAGTGCCCGCCCAAACACGCTCGGCCCGCCGGGCAACGACGTCAGGAAGGGAGGCGGGCCAGGACCCCGTTTCGGCTTGTCATGCCACGGACCGACGCCCCTCGAATAGGTAATAGGCGCCACAGCGACAGCCGTCACATATTGTTTGTATGTATGTATGTATGTAGTACATATGTGTGAGTGTGAGTGTGAGTGTGAGTGTGTGTGTGTTGGTACGTCAGAGACTTGACGATGGACTATGTTGACAGCGATGATGTGATGAGGCTACTTACTACCTAGCCGTGACGTTTGCATCTAGAAAACCCTACAAACAACATGGTATGCCCTTACATAGGTATGTGCATACATACATTCATGCATACATACATACATACATGAGGATGTGTCCGTGTTTATATCCGTTTATATTCATACATAAGGCCGTACCTACATACCTTCATACATTGTACACACACACTATGTACATATAAACATGCATCAACACACATTGTATGTGCATAATCCTAAAGAAGGCCTTAAACCGGTAACCCTTCCCCCTCCTCCTCAAGACTTTGTCCGACAAGCCCGAGTCATTTATCACCTATCCTTGCACATAAACCCATGTATGTATGTATGTATGTACAATAAATCAGCCGCCAAAGTCCGCCTCTCGGCTATCGAATTCGATATCGAGTCACGGCCAAAACCTTGTTACGAGTCGCATCGTGCAAGATTCGACCTAACTATCACCAGGTACGCCGAGCACTCATCGACGGACGGCGAGAAGATGTCCAAGACCGACGACCCAGACCGCATTTCCCACGCAGTCTGGGCCTCAGTTCTTCATTAGACTCTAGGCCTCCCCGCCGTCCACCGCGTCCACGCCCTCCGCAGTGGGGATGGCTGGAATTACAACGTGGATGGCACCGCCCGCGGCCTCGTAACTTGAGTGGGCTTGCAAGATATTCATACATAGAGGGGCCTTGGCCGGTCACCCCTTTCGTCCTCTCATCAGATCAGCCAAATGAGACAGCTCCCGCGTCAGTGGCCCCCCCCTGTCTGCCCTGCTCTCCACTCTCCGCCCCTGGCGAGGCGGTTTGGTTTGGCGTGGCCACCGGATTATATGCGGGGAGAGGGGGGGGAGGGAAGAGGCCGCATTTATTAGGTGAGAAAGCACACGAATACCCCTGTCTATAGGCGCAGTCGCACAGGTGTACATATGTACGTCCGTACTTGGCCGTACGTTAGCGATGATCCTTATAACGACTCCACGATGCATCCGTGCCGTCTTCCCGGCTCGTTACAGATGTTGAGTGTGTCTGGATGTGTGTAAGTACGGAGAATGTACCTGTGCCTGCATGTACGGATACATAGAAACACAATGTCTGTACGATGTATCCGTATGTACGACATAGATGCATGCCTTGAATAGCGGAGTTGTTGGGGGCCACTACAAGTCGCACATACTTATTTCCTTATATATTTCATAGAGAAAAAAAAGACAATCTCCTCGTTAGCTGGCAGATTCCTCAATCTTTAAGCTCGTTCGCCTATCATCATCAGCTTCACCCAGCCTCTGTAGTACAACCCGACACTGCGGAGAGAGCACAACCGCAAACGAGGACAGATACGGCCGAGACGGCGTGTTTCGTCCCCCCCCCCCCCCCCCAAGCGGTCCCCAGAACAGATACTACCTACCTTCTGGAGAAAACCCCCCCTTCCGCTTGGCATTCAAGTATGACCGACGCTCAAATAACATCCTCGGCCGCAGACTTCGCCAAACGCCGCTACGACTTCCTCGTCATCGGAGGCGGCACCGCCGGCCTCGCCGTGGCCGCCCGTCTCGCTTCCAAGGGAGTCGTGGGCGTCATCGAGGCCGGATCCGTATCGCGCGACGAGCCGGACATTGACATTCCTGCCTTCTTCGGCCGTGCCCTGGGCGGTCGCCACGATTGGCGCTATGAGACGGAGCCACAACCCGGTTTGCGAGGACGGTCTGTCCCTTGGCCCCGCGGCAGGGTTCTGGGCGGCACCAGCGCGCTCAATTACATGGCCTGGAACCGCGCCAGTAAGGCCGACTACGATGCCTGGGAAGCCCTTGGGAATCCCGGCTGGGGGTGGCTTGATCTGTTGTATGAGACCGATGAACAGCACCTTACATGAGTCTTTGACACTTCCGAAGATGCCCTCTGCTGACTCGCTTCTTCTCATATCGA
Source organism: Ophiocordyceps camponoti-saundersi (nom. inval.) (assembly GCA_003339415.1). Lineage (NCBI taxonomy): Eukaryota > Fungi > Ascomycota > Sordariomycetes > Hypocreales > Ophiocordycipitaceae > Ophiocordyceps > Ophiocordyceps camponoti-saundersi. The sequence continues at coordinate 230,981 of PDHQ01000009.1, forward strand.
ACTTGACGTCATACCACGGTCATGTAGGCCCTTCTTCAAGAAGTCAGAGACTTTCCATCCTCCTCCGACCCAGCAGGCCGTCGACAGCGATGCCAACATATCGTATGACTCCACCCTCTTGGGTTCCTCCGGCCCTATCCACGTCTCGTATTGCACCGACCTGTATCCCTCGCACCGTCTGTGGCATCGAACCCTCCGCGCCCTTGGCCTAGAGACCAACTCGGCCCATGTCGGTGGCTCCAATGTTGGAGTCTGGACTAGTTTCCAAGCCATCGACCCTGAGACGGCGACGCGATCGTATTCGACGAGCTATTGCGCCTCGGCGCTACCCAATCTGCACATCCTAACTGATGCAGTCGTGAACCAAGTCAATCTCGTCCCATACGCCAACTCTTATCGGGCTACGGGCGTGCGATTGACATCCAATGGTATAGAACATCTGATTTCTGCGAGATGCGAGGTCATCTTATCTGCCGGAAGCATCGGCTCGCCACAGATCCTCGAGCTGTCCGGCATTGGCCACCCGGACATACTATCCAAGGCCGGCGTGCCAGTCAAGGTCAACAGCCCCCTGGTGGGGGAAAACCTTCAAGACCACATGAGTGAGATACAGATTCACCTCCAGGCATGATCCCTGTCACGAGTCAGATCCTTCTAACAAGGTATTTGCTCCTTTCTAGTGCTAGCCCTCGTCTTTGAGGTCGATCCGGATCTTGACAACCCGGACAAGCTAAAGCAGGACGAGGATGCTGTCGCCATAGCCATGGAAAAGTATGTGAGGGAACGTAGGGGTCCACTGACGGCACTACCTAGCGCCTTCGCCTATGTTCCATTGGGTCATTTTACGCCTGAAAAGGAGCTTGTTGCCCTATCGTCTCGTGCTGGCGAACTAGTTGGCTTGGATGCCGACAAGAGGCTTATTTTGCAACAAAGGCTACTTGCAAACAAGGCCGCCGAGCTCGGCCACATCGAGTACCTCTTCTCTCTCGGTAACTGGAACCCGTTTTTCACGGCCGAGGATGGCAAGCAGTACGGAACACTGTTGCAGATGCTGCAGTATCCCTTCTCCCGAGGCTCCGTTCACATCCGGAGTGGCGGGACGACGGCCGATGACAGGCCAACCATTGATCCCGACTACTACGGCGGGCCCCACGGCGCTCTTGATCTGCAGGCGATGAAACTGGGTCTGAGCTTCGCCCGGAGCATCCTGTCCGAAGAGCCGCTCGCCGGCATCATCCGCGGTTCGGTCTGTCCGTCTGCGAGCGACGAGGAGAGGCTAGAGGACTGGATCAGGGAAAACACCATCACCGACTGGCATCCCGTCGGTACGTGCGGTATGGGTGGCCGGTCGGGCATCCGGGGGGGCGTGGTGGACGAGAGGCTACGCGTCTATGGCGTTGAGGGCTTGAGGGTCGTTGATGCGAGTATCATGCCACTGCAGATCAGCGCACACCCGCAGGCGACGGTGTATGCCATTGCCGAGAAGGCCGCTCATATGATTTTGGAGGACATGAGACAGCCTGTGGCACGTTTATGAGGAATGACTACTGAACCGTGATATCCATGTTTTTCGGGGGAGGCATGTACTGCTCTCGTGGAATACAGGCCAATATATATATGTATGACTCCTGATCTCGTAAGTGAACACGATGGTTTTTGAGCACGATGGTTTCACGAACAACTTGTTGTATACTTATTAAGAAGTGAAGGGCAATGTCTTAGATGGAAGATGGTCAAGGTAGATCACCTGGCTGATGAGCTATGCAAGAGGAAGTAGGTGTATATGTGTGTATAAAACGAGCTTAAGGCATGACATGACATTCGACGTCGTCTCTCATTCATCAGATATCCCACGAAGCCGACCTCAGCTCCCTTTCCCACCAGCCTTCCCTCCCTCCACCCCCCGGCCCCCTCCCCCGACGCCATCGCAAACCCAAGTAAAGAAACAAATGCAAGATAAATCCTCCTCTTCTCAAATGACATCAACGACCGACCATCTTGAGTTCGAGACATCGCAATGGCGCATAGACAATCATGGTGAAGCCACTGCCAACCCATAGGCCAACGTCGGCGGTGGCGGCCAGCTTCGCCAGCGGACCGACATACCAGGCCTGGCTCATGCCGAGGATGGCACCGACCCAGCCGATGAGGAATGAGGCCAAAGCCGCCCAGCCGATGGGTAAATAGGAACGATCCTCCCAACGCGACCAATCGAAGGCGCGGGCTCTGCGGAAGAGGAGATGCTCCTCCAGGACAATGATGACCATGATCGTGACCCAGTAACCCATGAGGGCTAAGAAGTTCTGGAATATGAGAAACAGATGTTCGCGGCCGGCGACGGCGAGTACCAACTCGACGACGATGAGCAGCGACGACCACAGCCAGCGCGGGATAGCCTTGCCGTAACGGCCAAGCGTCTGACAGCCGAGGGCGGCCGAGTAGGTGCTGGGGATGGAGTTGGCGATGACCCCCAGGGCGACGATAACGGCACACAAGCGACCGAAGCCGGCGAGGGGCTCATAACCGGCCACGATGAGAGCGCCGGAGCTGACGGCATTGGCGTCTGCCCACGCCGGCATATTCGCGACGCCCGTACCGAGGCCAATGGCAATGAGATCGACGAGGCAAAAGGCGGTCCAGATGCCGACGAGGGTGAGGAAGAAGATCTTGGCCCGTGACGTCTTCTCCGGATAGTAGACGTAGAAGTCGGATGCGGCGGCGGCCCACGAGTTTGGCGAGTACAGGCATATGTTGAAGAAGGACAGCCGCTGGGCGGCGAGGAGGGCGCCTGATGCCTTGGAAGGGGAGTATGGGTCAAAATGAGGGCCGGCGACGCCGATGAGGACGAAGAGGGCAATAACTTGAGGGAACCAGGAGTATCTTCAGGCGACTGTTAATACATACGTATTCATTCTTGACTTGATAGAGGGGCATAAGTAAAAGGGCCTTACCTCTCGTATTTATGAAAAAGGGCCATGCCAAAGACGGCCACTACCCAGCAGACAATGGAGACGATGATGATGCCGACGATGATGCTCATGGAGCCACCGCTTACGGCAGAGAGAACCTGACCGCCGATGATGCCGTCGATGGTGGCGTAACCGACCATGAGGACGACGTTGAGGAAGCAGGGTATCTTGGATGGCCAGTAGCCCATGAAGAAGCGGAGAACGACCTTGTATCCGGTGTAAGACTTGTGTGTTTAAGACGAGGCAAGCGAGAACACTCACCATGGTACGGTTGCCACTCTGCGGCCCCCAAACACTCATATAAGCCGTTGCCAAGCTGCCAACAAAAGCACCAGCAATAGCCAGCAGCACGCAATCGACAAAGCCCAGACCAAGAAGCAGAGGACCGAGCAAAGCAGCAGCCAGGTTGTTAATCGAGATGTTTGCACTAAACCACATGATGGCCACCTGCAAATCATCCGCCAAACTGGGAGGACGACGCTCATCAGGAGGCACACGGGCGATGCCTCTAGCTTCGAACCCAGCCAGACATTCGATCCTGTTGTTAATGTCTCGCAGACGATTGCTGAGACGACCGGTTTTTGTCCCTGATTCTGGATCGGATGTGAGGATGAGAGCTGCTGCTGCTTTGTCGTCGAGGAGCTCTGAGGCTGTTGATTCTCTTTGCGTCGTCATTTTCTCCCCTCTCTTTCTCTTGTTCGGTATACAATACGGAAGAGAAAGATGTGAGGGATTATGACGAAACGGGGAAGAGGGAAGTGAGGGGAAAGATGAGGTGGCTTGCGATGTTACTGAAAGTGGAAGGGGGGGGGGGAGCGGATGGAGGGGGACGAGGTCAAAGTTGTAAGTGAGTGAGACACGGCGGGACAACTAATAAATAGACAAGACAACTTATACCACTACGACATTCAACTACAAGAGAACAGGTAGAGGAAGAGGAGAAAAACGTTGACGGGCATGCATTACATCCCACATCTCCCGTAGCCGTCTAAGAGAGAAGGGAGGGTGAGGGGAGAAGGAGGGGGGTAACTGCATCGTTTGCCCCGGCCCGAGCCATGCCGGATGGAACGCTAAACTGCGCCCGCGCCGTGAAGGCGGGAAAGAGATTTTTGTTTCGTTCCTTGTAACGGGCAGAAGCACATGGCTGGCTAGGAGGGGAGGAGGGGGGGGGGGGGAGGTTGTTCTTCCAGAAGGATTCGGCGGTGCGTGCGGGATATGAATCCGCAGGTTTTATGTGTGGGGAAACGAATACATACAGGCGTAGATATTGTGCGTGTGTGTGTATGTATACCCGTGAGAGTTGTCAGTGGTTCTCAGGTTGATCGACGGAGAGGAACAGGGAGGGGGGGAAGGGGAAGGGGAACGGGAGCGGGAAATATGTCAGTTCTATATGTTATATGTGTGAACGGTATAGACGATCTGACACGCTTCTTGTGTATGTATATTCGCCGCTGTAGCACATTGTACATCCATATATGTCGGTAGGCATATGATATGACATGATATACATACATACATAGTGCCGTTTTGTTGAAGGCATCGCCGTGATAGGACATGATGACATCTACAACATACAAACCCGGATACACAAACATCTTACAGACCTATCAGATTAAACAAGTGTTTATTTCGTCTGCAACCAAACGGCCTCCCCGCTCTCGGCAACTGAAGTTAGAAAGCACGTTTAATCCCCCCCTGTAATTTTCCAACAGCGTTTTTGTCTTTCTCCCACATAATCCCATAATATGAAGGTTCGAAGCGGGGATGAAGATTAAAACAAGAGAACGAAAGGGAAAAAAAAACGGTGGTGGTACGTCCGTAGAATGAATTCATATGCAGGAATGCAGGGATGAATGATGGCTTACATGCAGATCTCACCACCACCAGCCTCTCTCTGTAGCGACAAAAACAAAAACAAAATCCGTAAGGGAAAAAAGGGTCATTTACTCGAGAGAAACCTACAGGCTACACATATATACATGCGTATGTATGAAGGCATGTCCGTAACAAGAGGAGAGGAGGAAGAAGGGAAAAGAGAGAAAACAAAAAACATCCTCCTCAACACCAGCGTTTCTTCCCAAAAAAAAGTGTAAACTCTCAGCTCCCCTCTGCCCAAACCCACCCCGTCGCAAAGTTCGTGAATAGGGTCCGCGCCGGGATGCGGAGTCGACTAATAACCATGGTTATCGACGATCCGAGACAACGAGGGGGGGGGAAAGTTTGTGCACATATGGATGTATGTATGTACGGATGTGTACTCCCATGTTTCTGTACGACTTTATCAACGGCTGTATCTTCATGTGTGTATGTATGTATGTATGTATGTAGGTACGATGGATGGTCTGATTGAAGTATACCCGTAGTCAGGTAGGTAGGTATCGAGCGTCTGTTTCCAAGAGTGCCCTAGATGAATAAAAACCACGTACAAACAAACATACCTACCCGTCGTAAAAAGGACGGTCTGCGGAACTTGGCTTTCCAGGAATAACTCTGCGGATACGAAGACGTATGTATGTGAGTGTGGTCTGTCTTTGCCTGTAATCTATTGAAGCATCGCTCTCTCCGACACATGCCTTTACGCACTGTCGACAACTGCAGATGAGCAGACAAGACAGACATGTAAGTGCTGTGTAAGGAAAGATATCAATATGTGATTGCAGAGTACGGAGCACGGGTCCGTATATAAATATCTACGTACATACGGATTGCATGCAGTCTCATCTCTACTCCGTACATATTGACGGATACCTACATACCTACCTACATACATGTGTGTACACAGATATATTACTCGTCTCACAGCACTAAAGAGATTGTCTCAAACCCCTCATAAACAAGCATCCCACGCAGGGTTCTGCATGCTACGCCCGCATATCAATGTCGTAAGAAGGTTGCTTCCCTTTTATTAGTTATTCATCACCCCGGTGAGGTCATCCCAAGACCCCCAGTGTCACCACATACAAGATGATCGGTTTGATAGGGTTAGGGTCGCTTGGATGGGGGGCTAATCGGGCCGTCTGATCAGTTTTTGCTCGGCCGGTGAACTACTACCTGCTTCAACTGCCACCGTACATACGATATTCACATATGGTACTTTACAGCCAAGGCTCGGATTTCATCGTCAACGTCAGGGAGGAGGCTGGGGGATGCAGAGGGTCCGACATGTAGCGGGTCATACATCTGGTTCCGGCCTCCTGTGATCTCCCTCAGGGCTCAGGGGTCCTTCTCCTGTATCCGTATTCATGTACATATGTACGCACATACCCACATACATAGAGACATAGACACACACATAACTGTATGGCTCTATATAAATGTATGACTCGGGCCATTGCAGCTCTTGGAAAGAAGGCATCTTTATACATACATACATACATACATTCTCTGCTTTGTATTGCTTCCACTTTCTCGGCCATGCCCGAAATTGAGATGACGGAGGTCAACTTGGCGAGACTCACTCGAAAACACCCTCTCTGAGAAAGCATAGTTTCCTCGAGAGAATCTTCATCCATACATATGCACATCCATCGTGGACATGTGCATATACAGATACACACGCACTGACAGTTATCAGTACCAGAGTGGCAGAGCCCCCGGATTACTTCCTCCGGGATCAATATTAACGGATCAACAACCTTTGTGCAACTCTCCAGACGCCACAAGCTGCGTCGTACAGACGAATTGTTCATGCATAACCGTACATAGTATCCGTACTCCGTACTCCGTAGTACATGACAGTAATCCGCAGCTATGTGCTACGCATATATTCGTACATACGGACGTACTACGTGCTCATCTTTCATTTTGGTCGCTGCCTGCGGTACGATGTAAGGGAAGAGGGGGCGGCGGACAGAACAGATTCTCTCTCAACTCCATGCCTCCCATGCAATGCAATCATCCCACGTCGTCTGCATGCATCGTATGAAGACACACGTGCATACATACATAGACTGCCACACTATCCGTAGATACAGAGAATATACACACCTACATACGTCTGTACACGCATCTACAGATAGTACCTCTAGAAGGAACAAAGAGCCCCTTTTATCGAAAAGGAGAGGAAGAAGAAGAAGAAGAAGAAGAAGAGCCCCCCTCCCCTTCCTTCATCAAAGAACAGGCCCCTCTCTAGAAACATCAACCGTCCTCGTCACCGTGACGCTCGTCATGTTATCCGCCTTATGATGATCCGCCTCGTCGACCCCCTCGACGCTCACAGCCGCGTTATGCTGATGATTATGCTTGTGACCCTGCAGCATGAGCTCAATCTGGCTCCCCTGGTCCTCCTCCGGTTCGGAACCCGGTCTCTGCGTGTGCGAAGCGTCGCTGCCGGCCGTCGTCGCCGCCAAAGTCGCCTCCGCCGCGCAGCATTCCTGGTCATCCAGCTTATCCCAGTTGGTGGTGCCGGTGACGGTGGTGCCGACCGTGCCCAAGGGGTCCCGCCGTCTCCGCTTCCGCCGGTTGCTTCCGCTGATCGTCTCACCATGGTACGACGGCGTCTTGTGGCCGTTGGAATCGTCCGTGCTTCTCCTTCTCCTGCCGCCGAGGACGAGGCGAAGGATCGGCCAGCAGAGTGGTAGGTTGCCGACCGTCACGGCGATGCCGACCTCGGCTACGTACCAGTAGAGGAAGACGTAGGAATTGGGCGTGCTGAAGTTGTAATATCGGTTGAGGATGGCGGCAAGGATCTTGTGTACGACTTCTTGTCAGCTGCTGCTGTAGAGACGCATTGATCCCCCTATATCATCCATCGACTTACGTTGAAGATGCCGAGACCGAGGATCAAACATAAAATGACTTTCCTGTCCCGAGTCGTCAGAAACAAAACCCTCTCGACAAAGAGATTCCCATCTGGTCTTTACCTCTTCGCCGGTAGACGCGTCTTGATGATGATAGGAATGGGAATGAAGAGGAGGAGAAGATCCGATGAAATGTTACAAGCCGTGGCGAATATCATGTGGTTGTAATACGTAGCGCATTGCACTGAAGGATGAACGTCAGTCAGCCAAACTCCTCTCCTCCTCCTCTCCCTTCTCCTCTCTTTCGCTTACTGATCTTGACAGGCACAGCCCAATACTCATAAGTAGGCCTGCACCAAAAGAAGATGAACATCAAGGTGACGACGACATACGTCAGGGCGCAATAAACGGCCGCGACCTTGACGAGCGAATGCTGCCTCGTCATCGTATTACGTCTGTCGTTGAAGACGAAGCGGCACTATCAGATTAGCGAAACTTTCTCTCCCAATCTCGGGAGAGGGAAGAAAAGACGCACGTCAGTCGAGCATAGAGCATCAGCAAACAGGCCTTGACGGTCCAGGTCGCAGTCAAAGTGAAGATCTCGAGAACAAACGTCATGATACTGCCGTGGATAGCCATCTGGACTCGTTCCGGGGAGAGAGCGGCCGCCTCTTCGGGCTTCATGTAATTGCTGCCATTCTTGGCCACCTCATTGATGGAGACGGCGACGCCAGTGAAATTGACCTGATTCATCATCAGAGACAAACGTCAGATTGAAACAGAGAGAAAGACGAAGATGAACGAACCAGAGCAAAGACCATCAGATAATCGTCCACCTTCAACTCCCTCCATTTCCCAAGCTTAATCCGCCGCGACACAAGACGACATCCCACAACAGCAACGCCCAAGGCGTATAGAATCCACGACTCGACAGCCAAAGACGTTGTGAGTTCCATCGTGCCGGATAATCATGAGCGCGTTAGGTTCGTCGAGGAAGGAGAAGGTTTGTGTGAGTGAGTGTTAGACGCGCGCCGGCTTGTCGATGACCATCTTCGAGGGGGGGAAAGAAAGTAAAGGGATGAAGGAATGAATTTGCTCCGCTGCGAGATAATGAGCGTTATTTTTTTCCCACTGTCAAGTCGTTAGATCTATTTGATCCGCTGAGAGGGAGCCCTCGCTCTCTCTCTCTCAGAACGCACTCACAGATACAGATACCTACGTACAGAAGAGCCTCCACGGGAGGGGGGAAAAGGGGGAGACACGCGGGAGGGGAGGAAGAAAGAAAAGTTTCAAGATTTTCCACCGACGGCCGAGTGGGAGCCGCACCATCATCAGATAATCCCAAAAGGCAACCGTCCAATATGTATGTATGTAAGTGTGTACGACGCTGATCAGGAACCCCTGTGACCAAAGGTACCATACAGGTAGATGATGAGACTCGAACGCGCACACAATTTTACCTCGCATTTATGATTCTCACTGGTCCGGAACGAATGACAGACATAGCCGCCGTCGCCCATCCATCTACCGGCATCTGATGCGCCCTCTCTCTCCCCCCCCTACGCCCCTCTCCCTTTCCCCATGCAAAAGGGCGGGCCGCGGCCGTGCATCATCCACGAAATCCATCTGAAGCCAAGCCGCGTCTGGCTGTCACTTGACTGTACGACTATGTTCAAAGAGGTGTTTCAACCTTTTGTAGGAGAAAGGAAAGAAAAAAAAAACAAAAGCTTCGTATTGCAGGGGTCGGATGATGGATGGATGGATGGATGGATGGATGGATGATACGGACGGATGCGAGCATGTCTTTCCCCCGCCCCAGCAGCAGCCGCCACCAATTATGCACGGCAGAGGTACGGATAGGTAGGTACTCAATGGGTACTCTGCATAGCCAAGACGATGCCGTCTTCCGTCACACGTCAAAGCGAACCCACAGCTGAGCGTGACAGTCGTCGTCGTCGTCGTCGTCGTCGTCGTCGTCGTCGTCGTCGCCGTTGTCGTCCAAAGATTGGACAGCATCACAAGCTTACAGTTGCTTTTTTCCCATGGCTTCTCCCCCCTTCTAAATCTGTAGCTCGCTGTGGCTGGTGAGTCCCCGCACTTTCACATTGCAAATGTGGCTGAGTCCGTCCATCTGTCATCCCCATCTCCTATCCGGGCCATCCCCACCCCCCCTGTCCCATATCTCACGTGACCCCGGATCTCCCCGGCCCTCCGAACTTCAGCCAGCGAGCGATCTCTCTCAAACCCTCACGTCATCAACCTCGACTCACCCTCAGCCTCTCCATCTCCATCTCCCCTCGACGAAGCCAACAACCCTCGTTCCCCCCTTCTTCTTCCTCTCCATCCCGGAAAAACGACACAGCGAAAATGTCGAACCGTCAACTCAACCGCGACATGCAAGTCGAGTTCCAAGCCCGCTTCCAGGCCAAACAAGCCCGTCGCGAGGCCACCAAAGCAGCCAAGCAAGACCCCATCCTCCGGAAGCAGATACAAGACCTCCTCAAGAAAGGAGAGACGCAAAAGGCCTATCAAAAGGCCAAGATGCTCCTCTCAAAGCAGGCCCTCGCCCAGCAGATGGACCAGATGGCCGACATGGCCGAACTCTCGGCCGCACAGATCCAGGCCAACAACACCATGAATCGCATGACGCACATGATGGGGCAGTCGTCCCGGACCATGAACGCCGCCCAGCGGAACACGAACCCCGAAAAGGTACGCCATCCCCTTGATTTATCCGCCATCTCTGACCCCGTCACTGACGATCCCTTTCTAGACCCTCGTCACCCTCGAACAATTCAAACAGCAAAACGAAGACTACGCAATGTCCAACGGCATCTATCAAGACGCCATAACCCAATCAACCTCCGTCTCAGTAGGCGAAGACGCCGTCCACGAACTCCTCGGCAAGCTCGCCGACGACGCCGGCATCGAGCTAAGCCAGGAACTCAACAAGGCCACCCCCTCCGCCGCCGAACCCCAGACCAACGAGCCATCGGCCGAAGACGAGGACAAGCTGCAGCAGAGGCTACGCGCCCTGAGGGCTTGAAACTTCGCATCATCGAGTCACACGGCCGAATTCAACGGTTAGACAACGACGCTTCATGGGATGACCTACTGGGTTATGGGGAATACTGGGTTATTGGCGTTGGCGTTGGGGAAGGGGGTGTTGCGGGGAATCATCACTTGTTCGCAATGACTGGAAGAGCATCATGAAACCTAGAGTAAGGAGGGTCGTCTTCCGTCGCCGCTTTCATCGCACCCTTGGACCGTCTTTTGTTCGACGTCTCTTTTAATCATCATCTATAAGACTCGATCAATATGCATGCCAATATCTAAATTTATATACACTCCGTAGCCAGCCCCCAATACACCTCACATGTAAAGACTTGCCACGGCCGTGATATCGCGCTTGATCATGTCCTGAGCCTGCTGCATCTTCTGATACAGCTCCGGGTCGCCAACAATGCGCGCCGCGTTCTTGACCTCGCGGCAGGTCTCATCCAGCCTCGTCATAGTCCTCACAATCGTCCCCTCGAGCACGTCCGTCAGCGCCGTAATGTTCTTGAAGCTCATGCCCCGAGCCCACTCATACACTACCTCCATCAGTCCAAAGCGCGGCCTCGACACGAAGTCGTTGGAGTCGTCCGAAGACTGGATGACCTGAAGACGCGTCTGCACGTCGTTGACCTTTTCCGATATCGCGACGATCGTGTCCCTTCCGCGCGCGAGGTTGCTCGTGAGTGCAGGCTCGACCTGCGTCTTCTCCTGGAAGACAAACGACGAAAGCAGCGCCGCGATCTCGGCCGGCTCAAAGTCCGCCAGCACGTTGTCGAGGATGAGCTCCGTCAATACCAGCTCGTCGCCCGAGTGTACCTCGCACGCCACCTTGCCCTTGAGCTGGATCCGCGTCGCCTCGTCCACAAATCCGAGCTCCTTCAGAACCTGAACCCTCTGCTCGTAATCTGGCAGCAGCTGCAAGTTCTGGTCCGACAACGATTGCTTCAGCTGCGATATGTGCTCCTTGATGAGCCATTCGTCGTGGCACATGGCAAACTGAGATCCCCCCCCCAACAAATGTCAGCAACGGAGCCACGCGGTTGTTGTGAAAGGGGGCCTGGATGCTTGGGAAGACTTACATGCTTTAGAAAGTTCGGACACTTCGTCGCCGGCGACGTAGACATTGTTTTCATCAGCTGCGCCCTCTTCTCCGCAATCTCCTGTAGCTGTAAGCTCTTGATTCTGCCCAGATCCAGCTCGTTCCACCGGTCGTCCGACGCCACGTCCCACGAGGCGCAAAACTCCTTGACCCGCTCCATCGCCAGCTGTCCGGACACGCCGCGCCGCATAACTTCGGGTATCGTGCCCTTGAGAACCCATCGCGTCAGACTTTCAACGTCGCTGAGCGGTACGTGAAGTGTCCTCATCTGGATCATTCCCGACTCTGTCCGTCGCTTTCCCTGCGGCAGCTTGTGAAGATACTTGCGAAAGGCGGGAATGAAGGGCAACAGGTCAGTGGCATCGCGCTGGTCGCGGAGCGGCTTGACGGCGCAGATCTGCAGGATCGGTTCATCCAGCGAGCCCCTGGGACTCATGCCCTCGGCGACGAGCACTCCGACCGTGCGGATCCCCTCCCAGCTAAAGACCACGATCCGCTGGGGGAAGAACATCTTGCGCCCGATGACGATGCGGAGAAGGCCCTTGTAGAGTTCGAGAGTCAACTGCTTGTAGTCCTGGGCCGCCTGGTGACACTCGTCCACGGCTCCGTCGCACAGCTTGCACGCATCCCGCTTGACCTTGGCCAGGTCCGCCTGCGCCAGCTTGACGCCCTTTTCGTGCTCCGGCAGAAGCTGCTGGGTGGCGTGTTCCGAGAAGCTACGCTTAATCATCTCCTCGATCTTGAGCGCCTCCACCCTCAGCAGGTTGAGTATCATGTTGTACGTCAGCCGGAATTGCGAGCGCAGCTTGGACGGCGAGCCGAGTATCATGTTGCGCAGCTCCGCCACCGGCGGTACGTCGTCGGAGCCGCCGGGGGGCACGATGATGACGGAACCGACCGTGTCAAGGCCGCGACGCCCGGCCCGGCCCGCCATCTGCGTATACTCGCCAGGCAGGAGGTTGCGAAACGAATGGCCGTCATGCTTCCGGTACCCCGAAAAGACCACCGTCCGCGTCGGCAGATTGAGACCCATGGCAAACGTCTCGGTGGCGAAGAGGACCTTCACCAGAGTCTGCGCGAATAGGATCTCCACCAGCTCCTTGACGATGGGTAGGAGGCCGCCGTGGTGGACGGCGATGCCGCGGCTCAGCAGTTCCCTCAGACGGACAATCTGTGGCAGGACTCTGTCCTCCGGCTTCAGCCGCGCAACCGACCTCTCGATAATCATATGAACATGACTCTTTTCCGACGCCGTGCAAAAGTCTTGGTTGCTTAGCGCGTCTGCGTTCTCCTCGCATCGCTTCTTGGAGAAAACGAAGATGCAAGCCGGCAGCAGGCTCTGCCGGCGGAGGAACTGAACCAGGTGAACCCATAGATTCTTGTCCTGAGCCACCGACGACATGCCCCCCGGACGTCCGCCTCTGCCCATATGACCGGGGGTGTGGCTGGCACGAGGAGGACCACCGCCGCCGCCGCCGCGCCCCCTTTGCTGATATCCGCCGCCCGCACCTCCACGTTGTTGAACGCCTTGGCCCCGGCCCCGGCCTGGGCCTGCAGCACCGCGCGGGCCTCCTCGAGCGCTGCCGCCGCCTCGACCGTTGCCCCCCCGCACCGCCATGGACGTCTCTGCCGGCCGCTGCTTATCTTGTTTGGGTCGAGTGGCGCTGTGCGCATCCTTCCAGCCGCTCTCGACAAACTTCTTGTCGGCATCGACGATCCTGTGAACATTCTTACCGGCCCATAAGAAGTGCTCCAGGGGAACTGGCCTCTTAGACGTCGATATGACATAGATATCCTTTTGCTTGGTTCGGCCGACCCACGAAGCAAACTCGTAGGTATTGGGAACCGTCGCCGACAGGAGGATGAGAGAGACGTGCTCCGGTAGCATGATGATGACCTCTTCCCACACGACGCCACGTTCAAAGTCGTTGACGTAGTGAACCTCGTCAAATATGACGAATTCGACGTCCCGGATCAAGTCTGCTCCCCGATAGAGCATGCTCCGCAGGATTTCTGTCGTCATGATAAGGCAGCTAGCCTCGGGGTTAATCTGGACGTCGCCCGTCAGGATGCCAACATCGCTAAAGTCGTTGCGGAAGTCGCGGAACTTTTGGTTGCTCAGGGCCTTGATCGGCGACGTATAGATGGCCTTGGTCATATGTCTAGCCGCCAAAGCAATGGCATATTCAGCAACGACCGTCTTCCCTGCCGAGGTGTGAGCCGCTACGAAGACCGAGTCCCCGTTCTCGAGGTGATAGACGGCTTCTTTCTGGAACGTATCTAGCTCAAAAGGCCACTCCCTCGCCATGTCGGGCACCAGCTCCCTGAAATTTGGCATGCCGTGCCTGATGTCGACCATGTGCGCCCATTCGCGGCCGGCCTTTCTGACGCTGGACCCCGCGAGCACCCCACGGGGTTCGAGAGAAGGGAACTCGACTGGCAATATGTCGTCGATTTCGTCCCCATCCTCTTCAGCGTCGTCATCCGGTGACAACTTATTAGGAACAGCGTCGTCATCGTCGTCGGCATCACGTTGCGTCTCGTAGTCGACCTCGGGATCTTCCGCCAACACCTGCTCGATGGCCTTTGCATCTTCGTTTTCGTCTTTATTGTTGCTGCTAAAATCAATGCCACGACTCATTCCAGGGGCGACCTCGAGTAACCCCCCCTGAGATCCCAGCTGAATGACCCTCTCGAGTTTGTTTTCACGAGGCCCGCCGTTGCTGTTGGTCACCACACCAGCATGAACCTGGTCCTCGAGAGCTGAAGTGGCCTCAATACCCTGAAGCCCGCCAGGAGCAAAGGGAAAGAAGCCAGCAGCGCCACGGACAAAGTCTGCGCGGCCAGCGGGTTTTCGCATCAGGCTGGTCGAGTTCTTGGCCGTGGCGCTGTTCATCGGCACAGTCACGTTCTCGTAGCCCGTCACCCTGCCCTCAAGCCCTCGGCGAAGGAAGCGAGTGACGGTTCGGGTCTGTGGCGGTGCGATGCTGAATAGCGAAGGATAGTCGGCCTCGAAATCCCATCGCTGCTGTAGACGATCGAGCCACTCGGTCGAGAAGGCGGCCGAGGGGGAGAGAAATTGAGCCTCCAGCCGGCGCTTCACCTCAGCCATATCTCGAGGCCGGCGACGGACCCTGGGTGCACTAGGCTCCTGCAAAAGGAGGAGGGCATCGACGGCAGCCATTGTGCGAGCTGCTGATGGCCTGTTTGCGAGCTGCCTGCGTTCGAACAAACAGTAAGAAGGAAGAGGCTTGTCGTCGAGGCAGGGTTGTCAGTGCACTGTGTCCGGTCAAAGAGCTACCTCCACCCCCACTATAGTTGCGTGTGGGCATGGGTTCACAGTAATCAGCCCCATCTTTAAACACAGTCGTTTCCGACAAAGACTTATACAGCTACGAATACAGTGACCCTGTCCCTCTGCCCCAGTCTATCTATAGAGATCAATAGTATCTTGAGAGTCGTTGCCCCTACTAACCCGTAAGAGCTAATCGTCGAAGCTCATCCAACCATCAATCCGCCCTTCCTCACAAGCGTAGCAGCTTCGCGGCGTAGTCCTCGATGATCTGCTCAGTCGGGAAGCTCATCTCTTCCAGCTTTTGCGCGTAAGGCGTTGGCACATCGGCGCCGGTGATGCGCTGCGCCGGGGCGTCGAGGTAGTCGAACGCGTACTCCATGGTCAGAGCCAGAATCTCGGCGCCGACGCCAAAGGCAGGGAAGCCCGATTCGACCGAAAGCAGGCGATGTGTCTTCTTAACAGAGTTGACGACGGACTCGACGTCGAGAGGCTTAACCGACCGAAGGTTCAGTACCTCGACCTCTACGCCGTACTTCTTCTTGAGGTTCTCGGCCGCAATCAGGGACTGGCCGACGCAGCGGGACAGGGACACAATGGTCAAATCCTTGCCAGCGCGCTCGACCTTGGCCTTGCCGAAGGGAAGAACGAAGTCGTCCTTTTGCGCGGCCGCTGACATTGGGAAGGACTGGCCGTAGAGCAGCTCGTTCTCGAGAACGACGACGGGGTTGGGGTCGCGGATGGCGGCCTTGAGCAGACCCTTGGCATCTTCGGCGCTCCAGGGAGACACCACTTTGAGGCCGGGCACGCTGCCGTACCAGGCCGAGTAGTCTTGCGAGTGCTGAGCGGCGACGCCGGCAGCGAAGCCGTTGGGTCCGCGGAAGGTGATGTTACAGGGCTGAATCCCACCGGACATGTAGAGCGTCTTGCCGGCCGAGTTGACGATTTGATCGATAGCTTGCATGGCAAAGTTGAAGGTCATGAACTCACACTAACCGCGAGCATATCTGTCAGAAAGCGGAAAGGCCGATTACAAGTTAAAGCATCAGGCCAGAACTCACCACGGGGTGCAGACCGCTCAGGGCGGCGCCAACAGCCAGGCCACAGAAGCCGCTCTCGGTAATGGGAGTATCGATCACGCGCTTCTCGCCGAAGCGATCCAGCAAACCCTTGGTGACCTTGTAGGCGCCATTATACTGAGCAACCTCTTCACCGAGGATGAAGACCTTGGGGTTCGACTCGAGCTCCTCGGCGAGCGCCTCATTAAGCGCGTCTCGAACGGTGACCTCCTTGACGCCATCAGCGGCAGCGTACCGCCTGTGCTGCTGAGATCCGAAAAAGACGGGGGGCACTGCGGCGACACGCGGCGACACGGACGGGGCCTTGACGGCGCGGGCCGCCCAGCGACCTGCCGGACGGAGGAATCTGGACATGACGGAGAGACGCGGCGCGACGACGGGTTCGAGCTTCTCCGGGGCAATGACGTCGTAGGAGGGAGATTCGGAATGATGTGAAAGAGGCAGGGTTTTGAGTAGACAATGCAGTTCTGTCTCTCTCTGCTGGGGAGATTTTTTTCTGCCCCTCCGATAGACGCCTTCTCACCGTGAAGCTCCCCCAAAAGCCCACTATCAGGACCCGCTGGACCCGCTGAAGCTCTAGGGCTCCCCCGTCGTATTGCGGCGGTTCGACGACCGATAGCCTGGGCTGACTCAGCGCCCTTGTTGGGGGATGCGATGATCTCGTTCGTCTCATCTCATTTCACTGCAACGCTCGATTCTTACCGATGAAACGTGCCGCTAAATACCACAGCAACTCTTTACATACCGGCCGCAGGGTATTCTCCAGATAATCAATTTAGGAACTCAGGTTTCCCCGTCAAAGTCATTACGCTGGAGGATCAGCTGCTGAGCCCATCTCTCGGCGCCCAGCCTTCTCCGGCCGGAGGCGTCAGCAGGATAGGTTGCTTCCCCTCGTGGCCGGAACAAGAGCATATGTGTGTGTAGAGGTCGACATTAGACATACATACATACGTATTAGCCATCTTCAGGCGACATGTACTGACGAGGGATATGTCGCATCAATGATTACATTCATTACACAAGCCAAGACTATAGTGCAACTGTTGATACCCAGTCACAGTACGCAACTCCGCCTCCAGCCATCCATCATCATCGGCCTTACAACGTCCTAAACACCGCCACGGTACTGCAGTAGGTGTTGATGTTATCCGCATCCAGGACCGCCGGCTGGCCGTCCAGCACAATCATGTTGCGACTGGCTCTGGTGCTGACGCCATAGAAGTTGACGCTCGATCCGCTCACCGAGATCATGCTATCCTGACACCACCTTTGGTCTTGACACGCCTTATCGTAGTCGTCAAAGAAGTTGTAGAGACCAGTGCCGTAAACCAAGACGTCTTTCGACTTATCAACCCGGAGGCCCCAGGAGCGAGCGCACTTTGGCTGATTGGCGCTGCACTCGCCAAAGTCCGGGTCAGAGTAGTCGGCATGGGGCTTGAAAGGCAGAGGGGCGATAGGGTTGCCCTGATAATACGGCGTTTCGGTCTGAATAAGACCCAGGTAGACGTTCTCAGCCCCGTTGAGTAGATAGTTGTACAGGACGTTGTGCTCCGAGGAGGTGCCCCAGAACCAGGAGCCGGCGGTACTTTCGATCAAGAGCCCACGTCCGGTATAGACGGTGATTTGAACGGCTTCTGGTTCGTTCTTCGGATTGGGCGCGTCCAAGTCGTGGTCTGACGTCCACATCCACGAGTTCTCGACGTAGACGCTGGCCGATTTCGTAACATGCATGAGCTGGAAGGCCGTGAGACAGTTCTCCTTGATCTCTTTACTTCCGGGATTTCGTTTGCATTGCTCCAGCTGCAAGTCGCTACCTTGGGCTCCTCCGAGGCGGAAGTGGACGTCAAAGAGGGCTGCGGCGCCTTGAGTCTTCCCGGCGACGTTAAACTCCATAAGGATGGCTCCCGGCTGAGCGCCGAACGTTTGAAAGACCAATTCCTGTATCTCGACGTTGCCGACGTCCCCTTCCTTACCGACCTTGAAGACGGGCTTCGGATTAGACTGATCTTTGAAGGCAGCATTGCCACCAGCCATGATAACAGGCCAGACCTCGCCAACGATCTTGACGTTGGGGGGGATTTGAACTGTGTCGGTGACGAGATACACGCCATGATCAAAGTAGACGACTTCATCCTGGCCTATGTTCTTGAAAACGGTTTGAATAGCCTGGGTATCGTCCGTAACGCCATCGCCCTTGGCGCCAGAGGATCTGACAGACACGAACTTGGACGCCGGCACGATGTTGTACTGTGGTCTTTTTCTAGTGAAGAGCTTGCCGGTATCATCCGTGAGGGCTTTAGGCCTGGCCGCAGCGGGGATCTTGTCTGTGACCGTCTTGCCCACGTATGAGCGTCCCTGTGCCCAGAAATCAATGGTACTCCCCGCCTTGAGTATGACGGTTTCGTTCTTCTTGACAGCAGCGGTGACGTTGACTGACATGTCCACGTTCTCCAGGACCAGGGTTCCGTTTGTAAAGGGCTGGGTGGCATCATAAGCAGTGACGATGCCAGTATTAGTATTGGAGATTGTGCTATCAAGTAGCACGACGGATCCTACTGGGGACGGCAACTCGATGCCGACCTCGCAAGAGTCGATTGACACGCCGTGGAAGACCCATTGGAAAGTCCAGAACATGTGGATGGCAGTCTGACAGCCCTTGAAGACGAGGTTGCGCGACGTGAATTGCTGACTACCAATGGCCATGCCATACTTGCCGCCGTTGAAGACGAGGTCAGCGAGAAAGCCCCCAGAGCCTTCCTCGATGACGAGTCCTTGTTGAACAATGCTGTCGTCTTTATAAGGTGCCATGTTGAAGACGACGTTTTGAATCGAGGTCGCCTGACCAACCGGCCAATGAATGCCGCTGATCTTTTTGCTCTCTACCTCGGTCATGTCGATGACGAGGTTTCGGATAGAACGGAAGAAGTTGTCAATCGCCTTCCAAGCCAGAACACCACCGGGCTGGTAAGGGTCGGCGTCGATGATGAATTCATTCTTAAAACTCTTGTCTGCTTTGATCGTCGGAGGCTTGCGAGCATGGCCGACAAACTGTGTGTGGTAGGTCTGAATTATAGACTCGGAGACGCGATATACTCCGGGTGGGAAGTAAATGATGGCCGGCCTGGTAGTCGATGAGGGACAACCCACGCCACAGCGGCCACCAAAGGTGATGGCGGCGTTGATGGCGGCCGTATCATCAGTCTGGCCGTCTCCGGTAGCATTAAAGTCGGCGACGTTGCGGAAGACGGGGTACTGGACGTCCTTGACGTACGGAGCCAAGCCCTGACGCTTGATGCTAGACATCCACCATTCGCAAGAGTCATTTTGACGACGGTGAAGAGATGCCTGCACGGGCGAGACGAGGCTCAGAGCCAGCACCGAGGCTGTAAGAAGCGTTGACAAGGCCATTGTTTTTCCAATCGGTGGCACGGTTGAAAGACCAGAAGGAGAACGAGTTTATTGTATTTCCGTTAATTATACGGTGAGCACGGGGTTCTCCAGCAGAATATACTTCTCGGGAGTTTATTCCGCGATAGGGAATGTGTACTGTAAGTATTGATTGTGCCCACAAACAGATATACAAACATGCGTGAAAATAGAGCCGTTACGCGTCTGAGGAGCCTGAGATATGTAAATATAACCGAGGTTTATCTACCGGCATCATCCCTCATCGGACATCACGCGCCAGCCTCTTTCTCTTGGCTCTTCATATGTACGAGGAGGATTTCATACGAGAACCTGGAGAAATGCGGATCCGCTTTAGATTGGCTTTATGCGGTCATTGTCGGACGCGCCACGGTTCTCTTTGGCGTCGGAGAAGGGAGAGGCTGGAAGACATTGCTGATATCAGGAGAGATCAGAAGAAGTTGTACGGATAGGGCCGGCATGATCTTTCATCAAAGTAATGGTTGTAGGCATTGATGAGAGCAAAGGCATATATACATACATACGGACGTGAACAGATTCCCAATGCATCTAGTAAACCTAGTCAGAAGACTTAAGCATCAAAGGATCAATTCTTAAGGAATTATAAACTCAATATCGAGTGCGGAGTACTTGTAAGTTGTAGGAGTGTAAAGAGTAAAATTTTTGCCGTCCCTATCGATGAGTTTGGGATGGCAGGTGTGTATGAAGAAGCCGGGTTCATAAACAGGGGATAGGGCTGCCTTGGGCCTGCCCATCAAGTAATGCGTCGATAATCGGCATTCCAAGACAATAGCTTCAAGGACCAGATCTATAACCTTCTTACCTGGCACGAAAGTGAATGTTCGAAGTACAAAGACAAGGAATAGACCGTATCAGGAGCCGAATCGTAACTTCAGCTTTGTCTCCTCTACGGTGGTGGCGGCCTGTGGAGGCAGGCGCCGAGGAGGCTGATTGGGGGTTTAAATTGGCACGTACCGGCCGGGTCAGACTTATCGTGGACATCATCTCTTACTCCCCCTTTTTGGGGCCTACTAAATTAACTCTCTTTAGCCGATATAGCCGTCTATCCTGTTTATCTAGTAACCGAGATAGGGGGGCTATAGCCCCGTAGTGCCGACCTCGATAATGTCTATTTTTCACGATACCTACCTGCCGCCTGCTGCCGCTGCTGTTAACGATAGCGATGATGACGATACCTCTCTGCCGCTGCTGCTGGCGCTGCTACTATTACTGCTACCGACGATAATCACCTTCTGCCGCCGCCGCCGCTGCCGGTGCTGCCGTTACTGCTTTTGAGAGAGAAGAATACCGCCCTACGCCGCCGATGCCTCTGTTTTTTTCTGTCTTTTAGGTCGTCGTGCCCGGGCCGGAGTGCCCTTTGTCTTCTGTCTTGTCTGGCCTGTGTGCCTTATTTCCGGCCGTCGTTGCCGTCTGTGTGTTTGGGCCGGAGTGCCCCTATGTTTTTTTCTGCTTTTTCGAGGATCGCGAGACCGATAGGCCGGCCTCTTCTTCTTCTTCTTCTTCTGCTGCTGAAAATTAGGTGAAAAACTTGGTGGCGGCCTGTGGAGGCAGGCGCCGAGGAGGCTGATTGGGGGTTTAAATTAGCACGTACCGGCCGGGTCAGACTTATCGTGGATATCATCTCTTACTCCCCCTTTTTGGGGCCTACTAAATTGACTCTCTTTGGCCGATATAGCCGTCTATCCTGTTTATCTTACGGAACCTAACCCAGCCCTGCTCGTATATATGTACATACATAGTTTAAGTCTAGAGCACGGAGATGAAAATATTATGCGCCAAATTAGCTTCTGATCTTCATTCGTTAATTGGCTGCTTGATTCTACACAAGACATCTGTGTCCACCGCAGAGCGGAGGCCGAGGGGCCCGGCCCTATCCGGAGGCTCTCCCTCCGCAAATCGGCTCCGCTGTTGTGGCCTTGCTTTTACCTTGCTCACGTTGGCTGAACAGAGAGGGGGGCTATGACTAGTTTCTTGTCAAGCTGGCCCTGAATATGACAAGACATGGCTCATAGACGGGTGGTTGGTTGTTGGCAGAGATAAACGGACTTCAAGAACAACATGTATTTCGACTATTAAACTGTTATAGGACGATACAAATAAAATTATTATGTTCCGTATTTGCTCTGAGAGTCTCAGCCGCGTCTAGTAATACGGGTAGACTTAAAATCGAGAGCGATCAACCCCTTCCGGATGCAGCCACAGCACCCTATCGCTATCGGCGCAGAAACCTCATCCAGCGACGGATGCCAGTTGCGGATGCCTCGTCCTCGAGCACCCCATTCTCTCCAACGACATTGAAGAAGACGTCGTTAAGAGTAGCGGCGCCGACAGCGTAGTAACTAATGCCGAGATCTTCCTTATGACGCTCAAGAAGCTCGATGACACGCGCGCCGATGAGCTGTTGCTGAGCCGGTAGCACGAACCGGAGCTGTCCGCCGAGCATGTCACGGTCGAGGCGGGCGGTCGGGAATTGCTGAAGCAGCCATCCCCGCACACGTTCCATCTCTTCGTGTGATGAGCGTGGAGCCGTGACGAGCTGGACGGTGATGATTTGCTGATCTCCGTGTAGTTGGCGAAGGGCTCGCGTGGTTCCGATGGCGAGAAGGCGGCGAGAGAGAATGGCGACGCGGGTGGCGAGCGAGTCGGCCTCCTCCATGCTATGTGTCTGCGAGGGAGACTTGTGTTAGTCGGTGTGTCAAAGACAGAAAGACGAGAGCCTCGTACCGTCAGTAGAACGGAGCACTTGGCAGTCATGGGGCGGATCAAACTCCAGAAAGCTCGCTTGGCAACGGCGTCCATGGCCGACGTCGGCTCGTCTAGTATCAGGACCGGCGGCATGCCCATCAGGGCAATGGCCAGACTGAGCTTCCGCTTATTGCCGCCAGACAACTTGGAGGCCTGCATAGAGGCATAAGGGGTGAGACCGAGCTTGCCCATGATACCATTAACGTTTGCCTTCACATCGGAGATGCCCTTGACGCGAGCGTAGAACTCGAGGTGCTTCCGCGTGGTCATCATATCGAGAGCGTCGAACTGGGGGCACACTGTTCGAAGCGTCAGCTCTTCTTCTCACAACCTCGTTGTATAGTAGAAATCTTACCTCCAATGTGCTTCTGTGCCTCCCGGGTTCTCGCGTCGTTCCCCAGTATAAGCACCTTTCCTTCATCCGCAGACAACTCCGTCTGAATGATGTTGACCAGCGTCGACTTACCCGCGCCGTTGGGGCCGAGAAGCGCCATGACTTCGCCCTCGAGCAGACCCAGCGTCACGTCCTCGAGGGCCTGCTTTCGACCAAAGCGCTTGCTAACATGCAAAGCACGCATGAGATCAGACTCGCTCTTCTCAACGCGCTCCGTTTCGACCTCGACTTGTTGACTAGGCCGCTTGTCGTCTTCTGTCACGGTCGTCTCTTTTTCGCCGACGCTACGGGGGCGACGACGGAACAAGGCAAGGTCGCCCTCGAGCCAGATCATAACCAACAGCAATACCGCCGCCTGGATAATCAGGTAGAGAATCGGCCCTCCAAACGCCTTTATCGATCCGGGACTCGATGGCTGGCCGTTACTGCAGCCGACCTGTAGGACGTTGAGCCCCAGCATCAGGGCGCGGAAGACGTTGCCGATGGGTAGGAATAGGTTGAGGCCAAAGGTGACGCCCAAGGCGATGTTGTCGGTATCGACGCCATCATCGTAGGTATAGCCCAGCTGTAGTTTTCTTTTAGCCTGTTTTCCATCATGATCAGTCAAACTAACAGGGGTCACTTACTCCAAAAGCAATGGTTGCCAAGACAAACATGAGGAGGTTCGTGGAGGCAGCCGCAAAGAGGGAAGACAGCGGGCTCTTGGTGAAGTGCGAAAGAACGTAGCCAAGAAGCATCGATGACAGGCCGTAGAGGGCCAGTATCGGCACCATCACCCCGATGGGCCCCTGCCATGGCACGGTCTGGCTGATTATGACTGTCACGCCAATGGCCACGGGCAAGACAAAGGAAAAGTCAAACAAGCTGTAGGCAACCCACAGGGGGCCTCGACGGACGCCATTAGCATATTGCAGCGCTCTGACATTCCGACGCTTCTCTATGGCCGGGTAGAGGACGAAAACTGCTGGATAGATGGCTTGAAGCAAGGTGAAGAACAGGGCGTAGGGGAGTCCTCCGCCTTCTTCGAGAGCGTATTTCATGGAAAATTGCGCGATATCCGTCGTGATCTCGACACCAGTCTGCATCTGGCTCCATAGGTTGAAGACATGGGCTCCCTCGGTGCTGGTACTCCAGCCTTCCTTGCGATAGGCGAGTACCGGTGCTTCGCTGCCGGAGCCCATATAGATGCCACCGTCCGGAGCCTTCCCTTGATCGACGTTGTGCTCCTCGAAGTTGACAAAGACGTTTATCAGCTCCTGTCTCCCGTTGCGTACGACAGCGAAATCGTCGAGAACCGATTCATTAACGCGGGAAACTTGGTTAAACTGCTGCCGGATGAGGTTACCCATCGTGTCCTTGGCAGATGGCGGGGCGACTATCAACTTCGGACACGATGAGAAGGGGTCCCGGCAGTTGATACCGTATTGGAAGTACGGTGCCCTGAACTGGCTCAGCGGTTGAGGCTCGATCTTTCCACATGAAGGAGGCTCGAAGTCGCGCGGCAGCGAGCCTACAAGATGGGGTGTTGCAAAGAGCGGGAGGGCCATGGCCCAGATGTAAGGCCACCAGAGTCTCTCCAAGATGACGGTTCTCTTGCGGAAGAGGAGCCAGACCTGACGCCAGAACGGTACCACCTGGCCGGCCGTCATCTCAAAGTCGGCATCCGAAATCTTGCTATCCACCGAAGTCGACTCGTCTTCGTGGAGGTTGAGGAAGACGTCTTCGACTTGAGGCCCGGCTACGGCCACGTCTTGGACTCCGGCTGCGTCGAGACGGGAGCATAGCTCGGCTACCGAGCTTGAGTCGGGCACGCTATACACAAGGCTGTCCTGATGCGTCGTCGCCGGGTATTCGACCTCTACCCGGGGCCCCGAAAGCGGAATGCCGACCCTGTAGCTGCCGCCGTAGAGACTCTTGAGCTCGGCCACGGCCCCTTGACAGCGGACCTCGCCGTGGGAAAGGATGACGATGTGATCGGCTAGGACATCGGCCTCGTCGAGGAAGTGAGTTGTCAAGAAGATGCTGCGTTTAGACCTTTGTTTAAGGAGAATCTCCCAGATACTGCGTCGAGAGAGAGGATCCAGGCCGGAAGTACACTCGTCGACCAGACAGAGGGAAGAGTCTCCGACGAACATACAAGCAAGCTGCAGCTTTCGCTTCTGGCCGCCGCTCAGCGTCTTCGATAGACTGGACCGTTTTGATTCTATGTCGCAGTCGGAGATGAGCTGGTCGAGGTCCTCTGATGACTCGCGTCCAACCTTCAGCTGACTCCAGATAGAGACGTGTTCTCTGACGGTAAGATTATCCCACAAAGTATTCCGCTGCGGACAGATGCCTATTTGTGACGGCCGGGCGTTGATCCGGACCTCGCCGGTAGTCGGGTTGGTCAAGCCGGATATCATCTGCAGCATCGTTGTTTTGCCCGACCCATTGAGCCCTAGAAGGCAAAGAATCTGACCCCTGTGGCCCTGAAGGTTCACGTCATCCACAGCCTTGACCGACTTCCGTCGTCCGCAGCAGAATGTACGCTCCAGCCAGTTGGGAGTGAACGTTTTACCCAGGCTGACCGTCTCGGCAACGACGTCTGTCGACTCCTCCGGGGTGGCGAAGGATCGCTTGCGGAAGTAGATCCCATGCATAGCCCATTCGACGAGGAAAGCGAGAAGAGGATATACAAAGATGTTGAGAACGAGGAAGGCGAACATGGCCCCTTGGCCGATCAAATCCGGTACCTTCTCGTAGCCCATTGGGAGGACATGGCTCATAGAGGCGCCCATCACATCTTGAAAGATCAAGATTTGTATGAAGAAGACGTGATTCGCACTTGGGAACAGTAACGAGAGCGCGTGAAGTCCCTCAGACGAGGGAGGCGGTTCGAGCGTGCCGCTGTAAACCTGAGCCACAACAGACATGATGAGAAAGACTGCAACAACGTAGATGGCCGAGACGCGAGACTTCTTGAAGAAGGTGGCAGCGAATAGAGCCGAGTTGTTGATGGCCAGCCCGGTGAGTATCTGCCATCCGACGACAAGGCCAGCGTTCAAGTTTGGTAACAGCAGACGCGAGTATAGCAAGCCGGTGCCGATGAAGCACGGAAGGGAGACGAAGTCGAAGACGAGCAGCCAACTCAGGACACGGGCCGCAGGGGCAGTCCCTCCACCCATGGCATCCACCAACTGCGACATGCCCGACTCTCGATCGGCCGTCAAGAAGCTCGTCAGCCGATAGACGGTAAAGAGGTGGCAGAAGACCAGTGCGAAGGTGTAGAGCCCGCTGATAAAACCAATCTTTCGATATAGAATGTCTCTCTCCTTGTCGGCCTCCGTCCTGGTGGTGTACATGAAGACTTCGGGCGTTACGGACGAGCCGGTGATTGCGTTGTTGACGGCTAGCTGGAGAGGAAGGTAAATATCTTCTTGATCGCTTCTGTGCTGATGGACATCAAAAGTGTTGCTGGCGGGATCGGCTCGAATCAAATACTGCCAGGTGTGATCATTGACTTTATCGCTCAGTGGCTCCCGAACCAAGCTCGTGGTTTCAGGAGAATCCCTGAAGATGATGGCAGCGTGACAGTCGCTCACGCCGCGGGAGTTTGCCAAACAGAGGGTCAGAAGCTCATTCTCGTCTTCGATAAACCGGAGTAAGCCCTTGTCAAGCGGCCTAGTGAAGTTCTCAACCACCCTATCGACATCCGGGCCCAAATACGAAGGCTTGACGACGACGAGCTTCTTCTGAACCGTGTCGGCAAGAGAGCGAATCGGAGACGGACTGCCGATGCCATAACTGTTATGTAGCGAGAAGAAGTTCGGGAGGGACAGCAGGAGGGCCAGGACAGCGAGTGGAATGCCGTACGTGAGGAGGAGAAAGCTGAGGGGGCGTCTGATGGCAATCAAGAGCAGGTTCTTGCGGCACAGGACCCAAGTTTGTCTGCCTAGCTGCCTCATGTTGAGGTTCATGGCTGGCGCTTAGGACCAGCGGGAGGCGTGCTGGCGACGAGATGGTGGAGGGTTTCGGGTGATGAACTGACGATGAGGCTGGTGAAGGGGACAACGTACATACATATGTACATACAGTTTCAAAGATATACAATGTGTACATACAAACATAGCCCGAAGATAAACTGATAAACACACATAATTACTCAATAGAGCCAGGCAATTTAGTTTTCACGATAGCCTGATCCCGTGAGAGATGTGGAGGGTCTAATCCGCCGTTTAACAGACCAGGGTATGGAGGACAAACCTTTTTTAACGGCGGGCGCCTGCTTCAGGGTTGTCGTCATGCAGAGCCTTGGCACCTTTTGATCGCAAGGGCACTATTGAACCAGCCTTGGCATACGTATGTCGGACGGTGGAAAGGAATTCGCGTCATAATATCGTCCTCTTGGTTCGTTCTCTGCTATCTACTTAACGAAGACGGTTGACAATGACTCGATGAGCACCATCAGAGCTGGAGAAGTTCGTGAGGGAATGTGGGTTGATGAGGATGAAGCTTTGATAGGATCATCCATAGCATAGCCTCCGCTGCCGCTATCAGCCGTTTA
This sequence comes from Ophiocordyceps camponoti-saundersi (nom. inval.), assembly GCA_003339415.1. Lineage (NCBI taxonomy): Eukaryota > Fungi > Ascomycota > Sordariomycetes > Hypocreales > Ophiocordycipitaceae > Ophiocordyceps > Ophiocordyceps camponoti-saundersi. The sequence goes on from PDHQ01000009.1 coordinate 258,345, forward strand.
ATTTGGACCGTATCCGTAATGAAGAAATCGTTGAAGACGGGTAGCATTAGCACACATTTGTCATGTGACGAACATGCATTATGTTCGGCCTCTATCTAGGTTAGACCTATCCGTATATTGTTTGTTATTGTTTCCCCTGCCTGACTGATGATGCCAACTTCGCGTTTTAGCTTCAAGGGCCCTGACAGCTGCCTGCGTATTTTGAAAAGAGTTAAAAATATGGGGTAAGATGCATCCCAAGCAGCCTATCCCTTGCTTTCACGTCGTACATGCATATAGTTTACATTATACATACCTTCTGTCATCCGTCCCAGTTAGCGGGCAGACAATGAGATCAAAGAAGCGGGCTTCACTTTAACTCTTGGTGTTTCAGCAAAGGGATCCTAACTTTCTACTAGTCATCATCTTGAGCGGTATCTTTCTACTTGTGAGGAAGCCAACGAGTTATAAGCTTAATTCTTTGGCAAACCCGCTTTGATGCTGTACATAAACGTGTGTGTGTGTCATTGCGTACATAAGTAAACAATAGAGAGGGCTCGGTAAGTTTGATCTCTTCAACAGGTCCCCTATTGTCGTCCGTAATCATCTCAGGCTTTCCTCCTGGCTACGTGCGACTTAACTATCCTCGCACAAGTCTCGTAGTTGATGAACTAGAGGAGCAGCTGCATCAAATCTGTGGTACGAACTTGGGTAAGATTAGGCAAGAAATCCATGTCATTGCACTGTCAATTAGCAGGGAAACGCTCGGCAGAGCGCGGCAAACCTGACTAGGCAACGATCCCTTGCGCAAATTCACCGGGATGCAAAGGACAGACCGAGTGCTGTGGCGTATGTGCCTTGAGTTATAGGGCCAACTACCTAGGTATCCCAACCGTAAACACCATTCAACAGAACCAACCTCTCCCCTTTCTCACTTCATGTTTTGAAGCAGGTACTTGACGCCCTCGAAAGCCTCCTCACCACTCGGCAGAATCTGATTTGGCGGGAGAACAAAGCCATAACGTCCCACATCTCGCAGCTCAGTGGCAAAGGCGTAATCTGCCTTGACGACGTCTGCCACGTAGTCGACGCTATTCCCGGCTGTCTGGTAGATAGTCGAACAAATGGGACCTGTTTGGAACGTTGTGCCGTGAACGGCTCGGATGGCTTCCGCTGCGCCGGAGGCAAGCGACTGCAGCTCGTCATTGTTTGCTGGCGTGGCGTCACAGGTCCATCCGTAGGCTACCAAATAGTTGGTCAGTCGTGCCCCCAATTCCACAAGGCCAAAGAGGATGGGGAACAACTCACGCGTCATGAGCAGCTGCGAGTACGAGTGAAAGTCGATATACAGCTTCAAGCCCTGGCGATCCTTGACCTTCTGCAACAGGCCACTTAGAGACTTGGTCTCCGTCCCGTCGCCTGCCGCTTCACCCCTGTAGTCCTCCCGGCAGGGTTCTGTCGACGAGCCCGGCCCATCCCACCTATAGGGCCAGTTGCGGTTGATGTCGCGTCCGACGCAGCTGCTGCTCTCGTCGGGTTGTCGGTTCTTGCGCCACAAACGCTCGGTTGTTTGCGTATACTTGAAGCCATCGGGGTTGACGATGGGAAACATGTAAAAGTCGTATTTGTCGAGGAAGCCCCTGATCTCCTGGTTCTCTGCGTAGCCGCTCACAAGGGAATATGTCATGTACTCGACCACCATGCTAGCAATCCACTCCCGAGCGTGGATGGTGCCGTGGAAGACGATGGCCGGTTTGTTATCTTTGCCGCTGCTGCCGAACAGGTGAATTCCTGCAATGTCGTTGCCCTCGTGTGAACGGCCCGATGAGACGACCTCGGAGATGTTGGAATACTGCGCCTGAAGATCCCGTAACCACTTGAGATGGTCGTTGTACGAGTGGTAGGACTTGAACCAAGTCTTGTTGGCTGAGCCGTCTGTTTGTCACCGAACCATATCGTCAGTCTCTGTATTCTTTGGTTCACCGTGAGCTTCTCCGTCCTAAACATACCGGCGTAGACATCAAAAGCCCCCTCTTTTTCCACCGACTTCCCCAGATCCTCATGCAAGACATCAACCTCGAAGCCCTTCATCCCTTTAAGGAACCCCTCCACCTTTGCGGGAGGAACTTGGATATCGGCAAAGACGCCTTTCCGGTTCGCTGGCTGCCAGAAGTCGAGGCCCAGGTCTTCCGCGATGGAATTGACGCGCCGGACTTGGGCGCCAGCGCCTACAGGGACACGATAGACTTTGACCCCGTCATATGACATCTTCGCCGCCGCTGCCAAGGTGGCGGCGACGGTAAGGAGGAAGGGCAGCATCACCGACGACTTCATGCTGACGTCGGGAGAAGGAGGGAGGATTTGACGGCAAAGGAGACGACGTGAGAGGAAGAACAGAGACGATAAGAAATAAGAAAAATGTTATAAAATATGGGAGGAGTTATAAATATGAGAGACAAGACGATGGGAAAGAATCAACGGGAAGACGATGCAAAGGAAGGAGAACAATGTTAGAGAAAAGAGGCAGCGGAAGAACAAGGAATTACACGGTAAAGTCCTGAAAGAAGTAGCGAATCCTCGGAGCCGAACGTCGTCGACCTTTATCTTTACATCCCCCCCCTGCTTTCCTGTTTGCCACTAACGGCAACTCCAAGCAAGCAAAGTGAAAGGCACCACACATTGTGGTGAAGCACTGCCGAAAGCAAAAGTGCATCACAGAGGCAACAGTAAGCTAGGTACCTAGGTAAGTAGGTAGGTAGGTAGGTACCTAGGTAGGTAGGTTTAGAGAGCTGAGCACACGAGAGATGGACGATGAGAGAAGAAGACGGCCGAGAGTGCTGATCACGTGTGCCCTACCACGTATCACGAGCAACTCTCCCCTTCCCATCTATGTTCAACACACCTTCACAGAGATCCGGGCTACGACCACGTTGAGAAGGTCGCCAGCTACGGCTACAGCCATGTGCGGAAGGTCGCCAGTTACGAGACCTTCTCCTTTCGGGATGGCCCGGCCCCTTCCCGCCGTGGACGCGGCCCGTATCTGTCAATCGCCCCGCCCTCGGCGGCCAAGCACAGCGACCTTCTCGAAGAAAAGCCCTTCTTACTACCTGCCTACCTAGGTAGGTAGTTACCCAAGTGTGTGTAAGCAGGTCTAAGGTGTAGGTGTGTATGAATGTGTGTACAGACAAGCGCAGCGCCTCAACCAGCAAACGTCCTTTACCTGGCACCTACCTTAGTCATACCCACCACGACAACAAGAGGCCTGCATCTCTTCTACCATGTAAAGTCGGGTGATCGGCTTCTTCTTGAGCAGCGGTCATGCTTTGTTATCACTATCGGGAACTTCTTGGGAAAGCTGACAGCCAATAGCCTGTTGCCTTTGCCGCTGTCTATCTTCATTGCCTGCATATTATCAAAGTGAAAGACCTCTGCCAGGTAATACTATCAGCAGATAGAGTACGATACGTATGGTATGTGCGGATATATGTATCTCAGCAATCTTGGCTGCGGCTCAACCTCCGTAGCAAACCTTCCACGACAGCCGTCTTTAGGGAAGATATGATATCCGCTATGTTTGAAAACAATAGTTTCCCGTATCAAATACAGACTGTAACTATCTGTACCCGCTGACTTCAAGCGCCCGTTCGAATATGCAGCTGTCAGGGTCCGAACCAAGTATCGACTACATACATATGTGCATACTTTCTTCCTTACATACAGATGACGCCGCTCATGTTGTCAGCGATTACGCAGGGGAAATGATAATAGATAGATCCAACTCCGCGGACACTTGATGCTCGATTTTATACATGTCTAGTATGTGTCAACGCCATTGTGGCTTTTCTCAGCCCTTGTCTTGAATCAAACCTATAACTTGGTCATCTCTCAACTTGGCCCTGTCCGGCTTTGCAACTGATCTCTCGGTTTACTGGCTCAATTGCTACCTCTGATCAAAGCGTCTGCAATACAAAATGCCCGAGCCAGTAACAACACTCGCAAGTCATCTCTGCAGATCACAACTTGATTGCCCCGCGTATCGTGCTTAGGTGTGGTAAAGGCCCCAATGCACTTCGCCTCCGAAGATACCACCTGAGCAATCCATCTTGCCCTTGGACCCAACCTTGCCATCGTGCCTCGCGAAATACTTGATAGAGTCATTGATGAGATCCATGATATCCTCATTGCCAACATATTTGAACGGGTAATCCGTTTGAGCACCGAAAGCACAAGTGCCATATTGCGCCAGCTGACGATGATTCGAATTAAACAATGTCCACCTTCCACCGCGCCTGATATTCCAGACGATTCTCTTGCAGTCGTCGATATTAGGAGAAGCTTCGCTGCCTTGGTTTTCAAAGCTGGAACTGCCGCACTTGTTTGCTCTCTTGAACAACATGGGGGAAGCACTGCTGGCTTCGGCACGTTTCTCGAAAACGGCAGTCTTGTTCTCGGCATCCAAAACGTCGAAGAGCTTATCCTCGGTGACGGAGTTGGGCGCCGCCTGGATAAGGCCAGAGAAGGCAAGGATGGCGAAGTAGGGGAGAAGTGAGAGCTTCATTGTAACGAAGTAGAGCTTAGAGAGGCGTTGAGATTTTGATAATAAGATATTGATGAGATGATCTTTGGCTTGATTTGAATCAGTGGATGAGATGCTGGTGCAGACAAGAGTAGAGTAGGTGAGCGGAGAGGCTCAAATTTATAGAGTTGAGAATCGTCCTTGACTCAACTATCGTCAAGCAATAGCTTTGGAGTCTTCATCGACATACAGTTTCGAAGGATTTTGTGAGAATGACTGTGCAGAAGTGGAAAGCGGAACACTTGGAATGATCACGGGCGTTTCTATCATCCCGGTTGTATCATATTGCTCAAGCTTGTTCGTCAAACTTTGTTGCAACAATACGTGTAAGTTATGGGTGCACGTACATACATATGTACATACATGTGTATGTTGGCATGAAGATACTATGTATGTGTGAGAGGGTTTTATCTATACGATCCGCCTCTGATCGTACGTGTGTAGTTGCACAAGAAGTTGGACTGCTGGAAGTCTTTTGCTCGTCGTCCCTTTCCGTGCTGTGACTCATCATGATCGTCTTGTACTAAACCGTTGCTGCCTGCTTCAAAGTTCACAGGATCGAGAACGAGACTACGAAGCCAAGATTATGCGAAAAATCCACTGAAGATGGCGTTAGAGCAAGAAGAAATGTGTGGAGAATGGAGCGTGAACACCTAACTTGTGATTCGTCGTTATTGTCCATGGCCGTCGGAGCCGGATCGGAAGAGCCTACGGAGGATTGTCATTTGATCATATCCAACTTGATACAAAAACGCAGACATATGTATGTATGTATGTACATACAAGAATAGGTATGTACTCTCATCGAGAGAGCTGTCACCGAACTGAGAGGGCGGGAAGGATTGATAACACGCGATAAGGTCACATCTATGGTCTGATATCGGGCGAGCGTTCCTACAGATGGCTGATCCTGTGGATAATTCCGGCACTAGAAACCCTCTTCTCGAACCGAACCGAATCCTCAGCGAACTACATACAGGAGCGGCTTTATAGTTTGAGCACGACGCTCAATGAGTTCTTGGCATCTGTTGAGAAACTACGCTGTATACCGACATACAAACATAAAGCTGTGTACGGTTGCTGGCTATGGATCGCGGTAAAAGGCCTCGTGTCTTAAAGAGTTTAGCAGATGGTAAAGGAGTCATTTCCAAGTTCGCAGAGTCATAGATGGTGGAGACGAAGTAATCGTCTTCCAGTGATACTGCGTGAGATATAACACTGGAATAAGCAAGGTAGGACAAAGGACATATAGAATTGATAAGATGAATCATCTAGGTTTACAAACTTGCGCAACGTTCCCTTTATGTGACATACATAACGTGTGAAAGAAAGGGAAAGGTGGTGAGCGATCGAAGAAGACAAGACCTACATATATATATATACATAGAAGATCAAATCTAGTGAGAAGAAACGTAGATACGAGTGAGGAAACAGCGAAAATGAGTTGTCAAGGGGGGGATTCTAGTTGTGGTCGACAGTGATTCCGGGAAAACGAATTGCATCGTAGCCTTGCCTCTCCATCTATGTATCTGAGTAGTTGCTTTATCAAGCTTTGACATCTACTCCGGTACCAGCCTTGACCGGGAATCCTAAAGCAGCGTTGACGTCACAGCCTCGGTCGACTCCTCACATCAGGGGTAGCCATATATATATCTATCGTTGCACCTACATACATGATAGTCGACCACGTGAAGAGTCATGCTTCCGAATAAGACAACATCTCACAGATCTCCCATTCAGCGACAACGTGCCTTGTTGCGAATCGGGGGGTAGCACGGGGGAAAGGATGACAGGGAGAAATACATACATAGTCAGAGTGATCAAGAGATGAAGGGGAATGAAACATCCCCTTCCTTACGCTTACGCACACACAATGTCATCTACCAATATTCATTGCGACCTTTACGGCCTGTTGTCACAGAAGAGCAAAAACAAGACAAGTATTCACCCAAGTAGGATCCTATTGGCCTACCTACTACTTATAGCGGCCACGGCAGTCAATGTTTTAGCCCATAATCAGCATTATCCGCAAAGGGCCTAGGCCAGCAACGCACTACCTCCAAGCCAAAGCCGCTCCTCGACAACCTGAAACCTGTCAAGTTCAAGTCCACCTCTTAGCTCGACATGTCCCTCCTCGCCCAGCTGGCCCTATCGTGCGCCATACTGCTCTCAGGCTGCCTGTCTGTCATCTGCATCACGCCCCCGAACCCGGACCCGAACAGGCCATGGAAGCGAGACCGCCTCGGCGTCTTCATCGGCTATCCCTTAATGGTAGCGAGCCGTCTCGCCCTGTCTGCCGTGGTCCTTTTTCACGCATATCTTGCCGTCGCGTTTCCAACGTCTAGCTGCAGCGCAAAGTTGAACAGCCAGCTCTTCCGATGGAACTGGCTTACGTTCATCTGCCTTTTCGTCATCGCCTTTGTCGGCGCCCCTATCCGGCTCGCCGCTTACGCCGGCTTGGGAAGAAACTTCACCTTTAAGCTGGCGGCCCCGGATCGACTCATCACCCGCGGCGTCTACCGATACATCCAGCATCCGAGCTATACCGGTATATGTATAATCACAGCCGCAAATATGGGTATCCTTTTTCGCTGGGACGCGTCACCTGCGTGCTTGGTTCCGAGCAGCATCCTCGCCATGCTTGAAGGTTATGGGTATATCGTATCTGGCATTTTCATCTTCATCTGCATGCTCCAAATCATGACGCGGATTCACGACGAAGAGTCCATGTTGAAGGATACCTTTGGCGTTGAGTGGGAGAAGTGGCACCGCTCTACGAAGCGCTTGATCCCCGGAGTGTTTTGAACTCATTGTATTGCTTCTACACTCTCGTACTTGAAGACTGACTGGTGAGAGGATACTCAAGGCATCAGACACTTCCCGTTTCTTGATTTCTTCGCTCAACGGGCCAAGCCTAGCCTCACGACATTTACACGTGTACACACATAGAAAAGACAAGGGATCTTGGGCAATCACAGAATAGAGAACGTTCAGAGACTGACAGCGTAGGGAATTCTGAGGGCCCTTGCTTAGAGTAGCCCTCTCCCGCTAGCGAGGGGGGGGTGTGATTCATCCCTACTTCGACCACAGCTGAAGACATGACACCACCCTTACCCCTGAAAAGCGATTTCACCGTCCAAGTAAGACAACAGAGTGTCTCTGGCAGTGCCAGACGACGCGTTTGTTTGGTAATACCTGTGTTGTCACAATCTCCCGTGCTCCGATGCCTCCTATCAGAAACGACAGCTCACATGTACGAGCCTAAACCCTACCGAGGCATCCATACCGGGGCAAATCCTTTTGGCGTGCCGGTTTAAATGGCCCGTTGTTAACTTGACACCTTCAGCCTCTCAGTAAAACGCCTTTCATCATTTCAAGTCAGCTCCATAAAGTCTAGGGATACTTCTCACATAGTCAGCAGGAGACTGGCCACAGGTCGACAACGCTATATCAAATCTGAGGCTAAATACGACTCTATCCTTCTCTAACATTCAACACACAAACCTCACTGCCCTTTTCCTCCTCCCCGTCCACCCATCGCCTCGGCAGCTGCAAGCTGCGCCTCGCCAAGCTTCACCTCCGGCAACGGACGACCTTTACCCGACGGCCAACCTACGAACATAGTCTCAGCCAGATACCTCAGGTATCGACCGACGTCTTCCCTCCCAATGCCATACCCGGCACTCTCGTCCACACCCGTCCAGTTCTCGGCATCCTCCTTGAGCACCTTGACGGCGTTCTGATCGTCGAGCTCGGGCGCCCGCGTCGTGGCCGGTAGGTCGTTCACGCAGAAGTGGTACAGCGGCATCAGCGCGTGCTGCTCCTGATCTTTTTCCTGCCCGCCGGCCGACACGTACTTCTCCAGTTCGTCTTTCCAGTCGCCGTAGCTGACCTCGTTCACCCTGTAGCCGTAGTATTCCAGGAGGGAGAGGTATTCGTGCATCCTCAGGCGTGGGTGTCCCGTGACGTGTATCACATGCACGCCGTCGGCCAGCGGGTTCAGGGCCGACGCCACCACCACTCGAGCCACGTGATTCACCGGAACTGAGTTGACCGTGTTGACGATGCGCGGCCGCACGCCGAGCTGGATGCAGCCCTTGAGCAGCCTGATGAGGAAATCGTCCGTGTTGCAGACCCCCGTCTCCGAGTCGCCCAGGATATATCCCGGCCGGACGACGGAGCCACGGAGACCGCGTCGTCCGGCCTCGCGCACGAGCTGCTCCGACACCCATTTAGACTGGCCGTAACCGGTGCCGAGGCCCGTACGGCTGCCCATCATGTCATCGTCCTCGGAGACGGCGGCCTGGCCGGTGCCGATCTCCTTGTTCGACAGCTCGACGTAGTGATCCGTGTCGAGGACACTGGTCGAGCTGACAAAGGTAAATGTCTTGGGCCTTCTTCCCTCGTTGCAAAGTCTCATGGCGTCCATGGTCGAAATCACGTTGGCCGCCATCATGTCCTGGTAGCGCTTGACCCAGTGAACGATTGCCCCGTTGTGGATCACCATATCCACCGTCTCGGACAGCATCTTCCACGACTCGGCGTCCACGCCTAGCCGCGGCTTCGTCAAGTCCCCGACGACGCATCGGAGCCTCGATGACCACTCGTCACGCCATAGGCCATAGCCCTCCAGAGAACGGCGGAGCCGAGAGAATGCCGCCTTCGAGTCTTTGACGCTTCGCACATGCGCAATCACAGACACCGAGCGGCTGGTCCGGTCCAGAATGTCCTTGATAAGATAGGCACCGAGAAAGCCAGTAGCGCCGGTGAGAAAAACCGTCGGCGCCGCTCTGGCTCTGATAGTGGCAGGGTCTGCTGAGAGGAACGACTCGGGCAACTCTTTGATCAAGTCGTCCAAAGAGTCGGCGTAAGCCGGCGCTCGACCTTCCTCGCCGCCATCAGCTTCGGTGACGCCTAGCTGTCTGTCTATTCGCGCGCTGAAGCTGGCGAGACTCGGGTTCTCGTACAAGGCGTTGATGGAGATGTTCGCTCCCGTCGTCTTGCGAATGACCAGCAGCATCTGCTGAGCCAAGAGGCTGTGCCCACCGAGATCAAAGAAGTCATTCTGAGGAGATATCGTCTTGGCGTTCAGACCGGGAATCAGGTCTGCCCACCTAGTCGCCACCAGACGCTCCGTCTCTGTCAACGATTCCCAACGCTTTCTATCCTCATCCGACGCGTCCTGTGTCTGCTCCGCAATGTCCGGGAAGGGGAGGTTGGGCTTGTCAACCTTGCCGTTGGGGTTCAGCGGCAGCTTGTTGAGCACGATAAAGGTCGTCGGCACGGCGTAGCTTGGCAGGCGGTCCTTGAGATGATCTCGCAGCTCCGCCTGCATGCGCCTGAAGCGCGTCAAGTAGACCTTTGTAGGCCCCATATCGGTGCCCTCGTCATCGACGTCGTCCAGGCCCTGAGCCGCGAGAAAGCGAGGCCACTCGTTCAATTCCGGGACGACATAGCTTACAAGAGTCGGCTCCTCGTTCTTGTCGCGGCGCACGAGCGTCTTGCAGTCACGGATCAGGGGGCTCTGGCTCAGGTTGCTGTCGATGTCGTTGAGCTCGATTCTGAAGCCCCGTATCTTGACCTGATCGTCGGCGCGACCCGTGCATTCCACGTCGCCCGTCTCCAGGTAGCGACCGAGATCGCCGGTGCGATAGAGCCTATCGCGCGGTCCTCGATAATACTTCCTCCATGGCTCGCCCTTGTCTGCCTCGCGATCGGCCTGAGCCCAAGTGTCGTTATCGACAAACCAGCTATCGAGAAACTTTTGCTTGTTGAGCGCCTCGTCACCCCGATAACCCTCGGCGAGCCCCGCGGCGCGAACGTAAATCTCGCCCACCTCCCCAACAGCGCAGAGTTTCTTCGCATCTTGCCGGTTGACTACGAGGAGTTGTACGTTTTGCATGCCTCGTCCAGCAGGGATCGTGTCCTTGAGGGTGTCCAAAAACTCCGGGTCTTTGGCTCGACTTGGTATCTCGAAATAGCTCACGGCTCTCTGCGTCTCAGTGGTGCCATACATGTTGACGATGTTGCAATTGACAGCCAGACGCCTCAAACTTCTGCAGTCTCTGGTCGTCAGAACGTCGCCTACAAAAAAGGCTCGGTCCAAGGCGGGAAACTCGGCCGTAGCTCCTCCAACAAGAATCTGACCCATAGCCGGCGTCAGGTGTGTGACGGTCGGCTGGTGCTGGCGAAACCATTCTGCGAGCTTCTCGTGCTGAATGTCATCTTTGCAAGGGACCAGCAGCTGCGCCCCGAGGAAGAGCGGTGTGAAGATGTCTCGCTGCACGGGATCGTGGGCGATGCCGGACAGAAGCGTGAACTTACTGTCGGCCGACAGGTTGAATCGCTCGGCCATCCAAGGAAAATACCTCACCAGGCTGTAATGACGGCCCAAGACGCCTTTTGGACGCCCCTCACTGCCCGAAGTGAAAGACAAGGTCGGGTTGCTGTCGGGGCCGACCAGAACGTTAGGACCAGAGACGGCCTTGGACCGGACAGCGGCAAAGACATCACGTCCATCGACTTGGCCGCCTTCGAGGAAGCCGTCGTCCCGAATGAGCAGAGACGGAACCTCTGTCTTGAGCTTCAGATCGTCGTCGATGTACCTTCGGACCAGGGGCGCCAGAGGACCAGCCTCTTCTGTGGCGCGGGCCAGATTGATTAGGGCACAAGGCTGAGCAACCTCTAGATAGATCTGCTGCCGGGTAGGCGGGTAGAGAGGGTCAAGAATGCTCATGGTGGCGCCAGATGCCTTTTTGAACTGAGAGTCAGTGTTGATTCCATGAAGGAGGAGGCGTGGCCTCTCATACCAGCGTCCCCATGATAGCCACGACCAGGTCAACGGAGCGGTGCGCCCAAATCATGACGACATCGCCATTCGTCACGCCGGCCTCGCTCAGGTGATGAGCGAGGATATTGGAGGCCTGGTAAATATGGTTATACGTGAATCGCCTCTCGGGCGCCTCAGGTGAACTGGTTTCGACGACACAAGTACGGTCTGGGTGCTCAGTTGCCTGCCGGGCGAAGTGTTGCTGGATGGAGCCGGCATAGCCAGACCAGTCGAGGTCAACGGTAGGATCGGGCAGTTGAGCCATGGCGGCCTGTGACTGTAGATTCTCTTTGCTCCTGCATATGAAGAGATAGGAAAGCTGGGATCGAAGTCAAGCCTCGCCTTACATGCGGAAATTATATATGATGAAGCACGATGCACTAATTGCAAAGCAAAGCTAGAGACTTGCTATTCGAGGTAAAACATGTGATGTGTCTGATTTGCTAGGGCTACTTCAGTCACGTGATAGATATAGTACGTCTGAGGCTTTGCTACCACGTGACCATCTGTGCTGTCTGGCAGTGTGCCTGCATGATAAATCTGTAGCCAAGTGCAGCACTGCGCGTCCTACAACCCGAGGCTGGATGTGCAAGTTGTCTTGGCGAGTTCTGAGGCAGAAGGGAGTGTACATAAAAGGGTATCAACGCGGATGACTGGCACACTCCAACTACCTCTCATTCTATAGCCACTGAGCAGGACAAACAAAGGGGAAAGTAGTTTCTCTGAGAGGCTGTAAAGGCGATGAGAGCTGCCAAACTTGAAATTCGTTCGTATTTCAGTAACAAAATGCGATATTAATGGCGGGAGAGGCTTCTCCTGCGGGCACGAGGCGTTGTTAGAGCGTCGTTGCAAGAAGGTCGACCGCGTCTAATGACTCGGTCGAGGTGAGGGTCCGATCCGGGGCCCGCTAACTGCGTGATAGTGGAGACAGAGACCGCTATTGTACAGCGGATCATCAACGAGGCCGTCCGAGCGGGGGCGGCGGGCCGATGAAGATTTTCCACGTCATCTCAACAGTAGCTTCCCAGGCACAGCCTACGGCCCTCTCTAGGCGATCAGATCATGGCCCTCGCCCACATCAATCTCCCCTCGCTGCAAAAGGTCGCCTCCGGCAAGGTGCGCGACCTCTTCGCACTGCCCGATGCCGCCGACCGGCTTCTCTTCGTCGCCTCTGACAGGCTATCAGCCTTCGACGTCGTAATGGAGAACGGCATCCCGAACAAGGGCGCGATTCTAACCCTTATCTCTGCCCACTGGTTCCGCGTGCTGGTCGAGCGCGTGCCTGGCTTGCGCACTCACTTCCTTTCCCTCGATGTGCCTGCCTGTCTGCCGGCGGACGAGGCTTCGATCGCCAGCAAGCGCAGTATGCAGGTTCGTCGGCTTCAAGTGCTAAAGATCGAGGCAATCGTCCGCGGGTACATCACCGGCAGCGCCTGGGTAGAGTACCAAGCCAAAGGCACCGTTCACGGCCTGTCCATGCCCCCCGGCATGCGCCTCGCTCAGCAGTTCCCCGAGCCCATCTACACGCCCAGCACAAAGGCCGAGGCAGGGCAGCACGACGAAAACATCCATCCGGACGATGCCTGGAAGGAATTGGGCGATAAGGAGACCGCGCGTCAAGTTCAGGAGCTATCGCTCACCATATACAAGGCGGCTGCTGCCTATGCCGAGGAGCGCGGCATCATCATCGCCGACACGAAGTTCGAGTTTGCCAAGGACGGAGCGGGAAATATCTATCTCGTCGATGAGGTCCTAACACCTGATTCGTCACGCTTCTGGCGGAAAGACTCGTATGAAGTTGGCCGCGAGCAGGATAGCTTCGACAAGCAGTTTGTCCGTGACTGGCTCATCAGTCAAGGTCTCAAGGGCAAGACTGGTGTCGAGATTCCTGACCATGTCTGTCAGGCCACGGAGCAGCGCTACAAGGACGTCTTTTGTATGCTCACAGGCAAAGCATTTGAGGATACTATCGATGCGTCTGTCAGTGGTTAAGCTGCTACGGGCCCTGGCGAGATTTTTTAATGGGAGGGCGTCTTTGTTCTTCTTGTGTAAAGCCTAGAGAGAGATACCAATTTGCTATTATAATCACGGCCTTGAGGAGCCTCTTTGTCTTTATTTACGTGTTGTCAATGCTTGACCATGTTGCACATAGGTTGAGTAGCCTCGAAGCCATCACTTACGGAACGCGTAACCCAAAAGGTGAGCATGCGTCTGGACGGCTTTATCTTCCATTCTGATAACAACTTCCCTCGCCTTTTGTTGACATCAATATGTGTGCTAATATATACCGCCTGCTCTTGTAGGAAAGCCCTAGAAGTGCCGGGTGGCGTAACCTTGGGCTATGGTCGAGCTATTTTGCTTGAGCGACAAATGACACTCGCTAGAACTTTCCCTTATTGACAACAAATTCCTCAAGCACAGACACTGCAGCCCAAAGCCGATTTTCCGCCTCTGGGAAGACGAGGGACCGCGGGCTGTAGAACACTTCATCGGCAACTTCCTCCTGATGCCGAGGCAAGCAATGCATGAATTTCCAGCCATCCTTGGCGCCACCTCGCTTGGCCATCTCATTGGTGATCTGATAGCCCTTGAAGGCATCTAGTCTCTTCTTCATTTCGCTCTCCTGTCCCATGGATACCCAAGTATCAGTGACTAGGACGTCGGAATTCTTAACGGCCTCTTCCGGTGACGTCGTCTCCGACAGCTTGCCGGGTGATTTGACGCCGTCAGCCGCAGCTGTGATGAGCTTCTTCATCGAAGCGGGTATGCTGTAGCCCTTGGGGGATGCAACGGCAATGTCAATGCCGAGTTTGACGCAGCCGGTCGCGAGGTCGAACAGAACATTGTTCGAATCTCCAATCCAGGCCAGCTTAAGACCGGCGAGACCCAGGCCGACACCGGAAGACGAGGAAGACTTTGGGAAGCTTTCATGGAGGGTGAGTAAGTCGGCGACGGTCTGAAGGGGATGGAAGTCATCTGAGAGGGCATTGATGACCGGAACGCTTGAGTTCTTGGCCAGGTTGACCACGTCCGAGTGTGGACCGACCCGAGCAACCATGCAAGAAGTCATTGACGATATCACAACAGACGTGTCGTAAAGCGACTCGTTGACGCCAAGCTGAATGTCGTCCTTGCCGAGGAACATGGCATGCCCCCCCATAATAGAGACGGCAGCCTCGGTAGATACCCGGGTTCGGGTGCTTCTCTTGCTAAACATCATGGCGACGGCCTTGCCCGAAAGCGACGATGCTAGAGATGGCGGTGTCTGTCCAGCCTTGACAGCCTTCTTGTGCGACGCCGCATTGCGAACGAGGGACGAGAGCTCATTGGCAGACAAGTCGCTGATGGACATGAGGTGTCTCGGAGCCGTGACCTGAGACTGAGAATAGCTTCGTTTTGAGAGGCCATTGGTCACGCCTCGGAGAACTGTCGTCCTCATCTTGTGGAATTGAAAGATGGATGAAGAGAATGAAGTGACAGGGATTGAGGACGAGGGCACAAGAGAAGGTAGTGTATGCCGGTGAAGAGCAGGCATGAAGCTCGTTTACGGACTACGGGCAACTTGCTTTTGCCGTGACGATGAAAACTGACTAAGAATAAGGCTGTGAGGTGCCGATATCGCAGCGTCCAGGCACCTAAAACAGACGATACATGTATTCGTAGCGAACTGTGTGACAGGCTCTGACAGCCCCTGAAAGTCAGCGTCGTAAAAGCCGGCGTCGTAAAGGCTAACGGGCAGGGCGAGATCGTGATAATTCCAGGTCACGCCATCTGTCACGTGTGAACCTACCAAGGACTCTCCTCAAGTCATCCTTCGGCCTGAATCGTTAACAATCCCTTAGTCCAGATTGTTCAAAGAAAAGAAACGGACCAAATCGACTCACGGCGCGGTGCGTCATCTGGGCGAGAAGTAACCTCAAAGTAATTGGTCTCGGGGACGACTGGCAACGGCCAGCAAGTCACATAGCGGACAAACCTCTAGAAGGATTTGCCTTACAGATGATGAGGCCACCGAAAGGGCCATTGGTCATGATCGGGTGTCAAGGCGTTGAGAGAGGTGGTGTCACTGTCAATGCTGCTGCTGCTTAGAGGCCGGTAGTCTGAGCATCTCACGGAGGTGCCTCCAATTTCGAGTGCCAGAGCGCCCAGAAGTAAGATTATGAATGCGTTGTCGTGAATCCACCAGATTCGCATTCAATCATCAGGAGCAGTTTACTGCATTCCCCTGGTTAAACCCTTCAGTGTCTCCTCGGTGGTCTAGGCGAGAGTGACGCAGCTGAGGAAGAGTTCGCAAATGAGGACCAATGCGAGCCACAGGTCAGTATTAGGTCCGACTTCGTTTTCAAGACTTGCTTTACTCCATCAGTTGATCGTACATATGGTGCATGTACATAGAGTCTCCCGCTGCTGTTGTGCGAACCTTTATTCAGGCGTGTGCTCAAAAGCATGGGTTGTGGAATCCGCCACGGCAGTCGTACATCTCCCGTGAAATCGTTTTGCAAAGTCTTCTGGAACCTGAGCTTAGTTGGGCTGCAGGAACTATAAGATATAGCCCATGCGGCAATTCGGCTGATGTCTTGGCCAGCAATTCCCGGGTTGAGCCGTTCGACTGGGAGCGGCACAAGCCGCATGGTGGCGCTAGGCGGAGTTCAGCGGAGCCTTTTGAGAGCTGATGGTCTTGTGCGTGATGAGGCCGCCTGCGATGCCTGTGAGCCGAGCATTGCCTGACCCTTCCCCTCCGCTGTTCTTCTACATATAGGGAACTGCGCATATGGAGGCTCGACAAGATCAAAACTATACGAGTAGTACGTCCGTCATGTCATGAAGTTTCGTGACGACCGCTTTGCTTAACACCCTGTCTTCCGTCATCTGGCGTACAATACTTTAACACGGCAGCATACATACAGTCGTAAAGCTTCTAATGCCTTGCGCCGGCCCATAAACTGCAGGTTAGACGGCCTTGAAATCTTGATGTTAAGACTACCCGAAGACATATTTCACAAACCTCACCATGACTCTTCGACGGTGCCTTCTCCATCACAATTTTCATAGACCCTAGCTCCTTCAACCTGGCTAGCGTTGTTATCCAGGCGGACGTGGGATAACCTGTCAGACTCAAGATGTTATAAACACCGCGTTTGTCTGCATCAATGTTTCGAACTCTTACAAAAAACAGGTCATGTAATTCATGGCAGTGAGTGGATTGGATGGAAACGATGGATTGGATGTCTGCAAAAGAAGAAGAGCTTGAAGTCTCTCTCTCTCTCTTGGATGTCCACAGTCACGGAGAGTCGAGACGGGATTCTGAAAGGGGATTCAATAAACACGTTCCAGATTCCCAGGAACACCATCATACATTTGTTAACCTTGTGCGTATCAAGAAACAATTGATGGTCTATTTTCGTCATACGTAATTGCCTTGTGATCGCAATATGATTGTCCCGGGAAAACCCGCCATGTCTAAACCAGTTGTGGTCACGGTCTAGAAGGGTGTTTTCACGGAGAAAGACGCCCGGGGTCCACGGCTGCCATTTGGGGCGAGATCAGTGTCCTACGCCTTTAATCATCTCGTCCGACATGATTATCGCGTGTTGCGAATCGAAAATCAGTTCTCAGAGTTGTGTGCGCTCGTGTTTGCTGAAAAGCCATGCATAATCTTGACCCTTACCCTAGATCCCGATATCGGCCTAAAAAAGAAAACCCTTCATGCTGCTTGGTAGTAAAGGAAGAGGCTATGAGTCAACAAAAGCATGCTCAGCCCTTTCCATCCTCTCTCTCGCATCCCACTGTCACACTCACGCCTATTCTGTCGACTGTCCAAGCCCAACATGAGCAGCGCTTATCCTCCCATCCTACTCCGCGCGGAGCAGAAGCCTCTAGAACACCGATCCTTCTCGCCGGCCGTCATCCGTTCTCTTGTCGAAGCCGGCTACCCCGTCAGCGTCGAACGTTCTGCCCCCGATCCGAAGCGCATCTTCGAAGACGCCGAATATGAGGCTGCCGGGGCGACTCTAGTGCCCACGGGAGGGTGGCCCGACGTCTCGCCCGGCACGACTCTGATTCTGGGCCTGAAAGAGATTCCCGAAGCAGACTTCGCCCTAACGAATGATCATATCACCTTCGCCCATTGCTATAAGAACCAGGGTGGCTGGGATAAGGTCCTAAGCCGATTTCCGCGCGGTGGTTCCACACTCTACGATCTCGAATTCCTCGTCGATGAAAAGGGCCGTCGCGTCAGTGCATTTGGCTACCACGCTGGCTTCACGGGCGCGGCACTCGGTATCAAGGCCTGGGCGTGGCAGCTTTCGCATCCAAGCGGAGGCGAGAAGCTGCCCTCCGTCGCTAGCTTTACCGATGGAAGGGGATACTACCTGAACGAGAACGAGTTAGTCGACCAGGTCCGCAACGATGTCGTCAACGGTGTGAAGATACTCGACCGCGAAAATCCAGGGCGCAAGCCTACTGTTATCGTCCTAGGCGCACTTGGTCGCTGCGGTAAGGGTGCTTGCGACCTGTTTCTCAAGGCTGGCATCCCGGAGGAGAACATCACGCGGTGGGACTTGGACGAGACAAAGGAGCGAGGAGATGGGCCGTACGAAGAGATTGCACAGCATGACATTTTCCTCAATGCGGTGAGATTTCTTTTCCTTGGCTACTGGGCTGCTTCTCCCGCTTCTCTTCCAGCCTGCATTGAACTACGACGTTGAGATGTTATGCTGAACTGCTACGTACTGCGCAGATCTACCTCTCTAAGCCGATCCCTCCATTTATCAACAACGACCTTCTATCGAAGCCTGGCAGGAAGCTGTCAGTTATCATAGATGTTTCTTGCGATACCACCAACCCGCATAACCCGATCCCCATCTACGATATCAATACTACCTTTGACGACCCCACGGTTCTCGCAGAGATCAAGGGAGACCAGAATCCAGGACCTTTGTCCGTCATCAGCATCGACCATCTTCCTTCTATGCTGCCGCGCGAGGCCAGCGAGGATTTCAGTCAAGGGCTGCGGGAATCCCTACTGCAGCTCAAAGATCGTAAGAGCTCTCGCGTATGGACAGATGCAGAAAAGCTGTTTCAAGAAAAGGTTGCGCTGTTACCCGAGGCTCTGCAACGACGGAAGGCTGGCTAGAATACCTGTATGGTTTGGACAGAGACCAGTGGACAAAAGCAGGCGGTCAGAGCATAGAGTGTCAGAAGCGGATATCCTGAAGAATTGTGGCATCACTACACCTAAACGTTGGAAAGGAAACGTAGAACCACGTCTACTCAGATTATCCTTCAATACCAGGACTACAACTTACGGTTCCATCGCAAGCAATTCGGTTCCCATTTCAAGTGCAGGTAGAAACATCATCATCTTTACGGCGTAGCATACACCAAGTCCCTACCTGCGATCCTGGCATCTTCACATTGGGGGTCTAGACTCTGTCTCCTCGCCGACTTCATGCTATCAATCCAAATTCTATGCCTTTTGCTACGCTGCGGTCCGACTTCGTGAAGACCCGTTTCCTCTGCAGAGGGGTTGTCGATGACGACAAGTGAGAAAGCTAACGACAACTCTGCTACCTTAGAGCAGCAAGTATATATATATATATATATATATGCAGCAGAAGATTGCCTGCGCAGCAGCTTCGGCTTTAGCTTCGTTCACCCAGACAATGCCAATCACATGGTGTCGGGCCAACTGTACGACTGCCGGGCTCATGCTACAATGAGCTCATCGAAGGTCAATATCCCTCTCGACGCCGGCTCTGCCAACCTCGATCAAGCTGGGTGGATATGGAGCCTGATTTGCTTCGCACCTGGACCTGGAAGAACATCCTTGGCACACTCGTCTGAACATTCATCTTGGTTGATCTTCACGGAACAAAACAAGCATCTCAGGCAGCTTCTCAACGCCTCCAACGCAGCAAATTGTGAACCTTTTCCGACCATCCGACCAGCATTCCCAATCTCTTTCGTGAGTTGTACTACTTGATGCCTTTGATGCCTTTAAAGGTGCAAAGTATCAGATATTCTTTCACTTTATAGGATGGGAATATTGACTGGTAGTTGCAGCTCTTTCCAAATGGACAACACCTCGACCACTAAATACGACATGGCCATGGGGGCCATGCCCTTCTCATACCCATTTTGCATCGACGATCTCCCAACAAACACCATGGACGAACACATGAAAAGTGATTCCATAACACTGATCTGATATACATAATTCACTGCGCCAACTTCAGCCATGTGACGACTGCCATAACAACTTGGTGGCTTTCGCATGAAACAAAGTAACGAACCCTGCGCAGGACTTCCGGAATGATGCGACAGTCGAGACGAGAAGAGGAGGAATACCATGCGATCGTTCTGGAAGTTTGCATTTGTTTTGGACAAGCACACTGAAATGGGAGACAACAAACAGTCTTAGACGACGCAAGAACTTCCAAGGATGCAAGTTCAACAAAGATGCCCTTTGCGAGGACAGCCTGAGAAAAGGGGCCTGTGATGGGACACTGGTGCACGAGTACAGACCACTTGGAAGAATTCGAGGCCCGCAAGCCCGGTGATCATGTCAAAACCCCGATTGCTCGGAAACATACACACCGTCCCAGATTCATCCCTTCCGCTCTTTGACGACACGCCCCGCGCTATGCTGCAGGCAAGATGCTTCCCCAAGGTTAATGTCCTCGCATCACGGAGGGAGAGAAGTGGAAGACAGCCCTAAGACCCTTGTGTCTTACAGAGAGAAGCTGCTGGGGGCCAGAACAGACCGAGAAGACACGGAGCGGCTCAGAAGGCGGTCTCTCGAGGCTGAGCGTCTGGCCAAGTGATGTTTGCCCAGGCGGCACAGCAATCCATTCTGAGACCCCGACCGCAGCCGTGTCTTTCGTCACCGGGAAGGGGGGGTTCTTCCTCTTTTCGCGAGGCTTTTTCCACTTCAACTCTGTAATGGAGGTGGTAGCAGCCATTCTAGGCTTCTAGCATAATACAGCAATCATACTGAAAACAACCATTGGACGGCGTATACTGCGGTGCTTCTTTCGGTGCTCGGGTAAAAGCATGGCATCTTCGTACTGTAGAGCTCGCATGTGAGGCTGGCGAGCCGTTTCTGACTTACATACAGGGGTGCATATACCTTCGTGGGTGAACTCCCAACGTTTTAATGATTCATCATCGAATAGCAAGCTCGGCCACGTCAGCCGAGGCGAGCCAAGAATGTCTCGGCACAAAGGCACACTTATAATACTTCGTCGTTGCCAGGGTCAAGGTCGAAGAAGTGAAACTCTCGTCTCCCATCTTACCTCACTATGTACGGATAGTCTTCAGCTGCTCCTTGATCTATGGACAGTTCTCAACCCTACACTTACACTCCTTTGAGCTCGGGCTGCATACGACTACTTTCAGTGACCTCCGTTTCTGGCAGTCTGTCGGGCAGTCTTCGACAGATCAAACTCGACGATGCCCCTCGATACGAGTACTTTGCTCTCAGCTACAAATGGGACTCGGAGGCACCAGGGGAGAATATACGGCTGAATGGCCAAGCGCTGACCGTGAGCGTCTGTTTGGCAGCCTTTCTTCGGCGACTTCCCGGCCTGACTATCAACAAACGCCGAATGCAATGGATATGGATCGACAAGATATGTATCAATCAGGAAGACCTCTCGGAGCGGTCCAGACAGGTGCAACTGATGAATGGCATCTACTCCGGGGCAGTGAGGACGCTGATATGGCTCGGACCCGATCTCGATGGAGCTCCTACAGCCTGGTGTCTCATTGAGAAGATATACCGCGTCTTTAAAAAACAAAACCCAGGGGCCAGGTTCGTAGCCGACATCCCTTTCCGCATGTATTCGGATCAGGATCACGCCGTCACTGGCCTTCCGGACTGGGACGATGAGATGTGGCGACATCTAAGGAACCTGTTCCAGAATGGTTGGTTCACGAGGACGTGGATTATCCAAGAAGTTGCTCTTTCAAGAAGAGATCCCATCATTCTCCATGGCAAGCACCAATTCAAGTGGCATCGTCTTGGTTGGGCGTCATCATGGCTACGTCGCAACGGCTATCTTCGCTTAGATGACGTACCAAATCAGTTACAAAATGTCGAGACGATATCCAACATCCGGCAATCCAAGTCTCCATGGTGCTTAGGAGCCTTGTCTGTCGCGACCTCTATCAAGTGTCATGCCACCGATCAAAGGGATAAGATATACGCTCTTATTGGCCTGGCGGCTGAGAACAAAGACTTACCGTATGTGCCGGACGCGTTGTGTGCAAACTACGAACTGGAGGTTGCGCAGGTGTATATCAAGGTCGCAGTTTTCTTCCTCTGGACGTACAAGACGCTCTCTATCCTGACTCGTGCACAGGGCGTTGTCGATGACCTTTCCAGAGCGCAACGCGAACACCAGCTCGAGACGCTTCCCTCATGGGTGCCGAACTGGTGTGACTTTTCTGTCACGGAGAGAGACGTTGCCAAGAGCCTTTCATGGCTGACTCTTCCTAATAACACGAACGCAGCGACCTTACACTTTCCCGAACACTACAATGCCTCCTTTGGGCTGCCAGCCAAGTTATACACGTCGTTGGATCAGTCTGTTCTTAGACTCGGTGGCCTCAAGGTCGACACTATCGTCAGTACAACTCCATTTGACGACGAGTCGCCGTCGTGTCAAGGGCACGGTGCCAGCGACTCACGGTTACTGCACTTATGGATGACTGCACTTTCATCCACGACCGAGAAAGGGGATTTCGAGGATTCGATAACTTGTTGGATCAAGGCGACCACTGCCGAGCAGTATCGTCTCAGCGGGAACACACTTGAGCAGACTTTGAGAGATGGATCGGCATTCTTGCTCGACTGTCTATCCAGGAATAGGGTTCATGATTATTCTCCGAAACTCTTGGCTGTGTTGAGACAACTGTCTGTTGGTGGAAAGCCACAGTCTTACAGGTCGTTGGCTGGCAACTTTTGCCTGCACAGGACGTTCATCATTACCTCTGAGGGACGAATGGGCATTGGTCCAAAGGCATCGCGGCCAGGAGACTTTGTCTTTGTGATATTCGGCGGAGGCGTGCCCTATGTTATCCGACGAGAGGGCCATGTCTCCCTTTTCGTGGGAGAGTCATTCGTTGATGGGCTTATGAATGGTGAGGCCATCCAGAGTCAGCGGCGGGGTGAGCTAGTAGAGGAGGTGCTCGAACTGCGATAATTACCTCTCTTCAACCTTGACTACATTACCGCATGGGAGCAGAAGCCGTGAAGTTCCTGAGGCCGAGGCTGTTCCAGAGATATTTCCATCGAGACTGCCAAACATCATCCTTGCATGTATAATGTACGTAGGTGTATACCTATGTATGTGCGTCTATATTCAGATAGGTTTCTGAAGGGGGCGTGGCTGAGCGGCAACAGAGGTGTGGACGGAATATAGCCAACCCCTATTCCCGTCCTTCATAGCCACCACTAACTCATGCACACCCATCTAAGAATACCTACTGTTATACGACAGGAAGGCTGATGCTTAACACATACCGAAATATTCGTGCCAATACTTACAGTTCGAGGTATCACTTCCCTCAGCTGGCCCAAAAGCAAAAGCAAAACCTCGTCTGCCCGCTTTCACAGCAATGCCCACCTTTGTGTATAAAGCTTGGATAGCTCTCACGAAACGGTCATCCCATCGATTGCCTCCTCCTTCACAGTTAACATTGACATCAATCACTTTACATCACCCGAGATTTCTACACAAGGAAGACTTTGACTTGAAAGATGGCGATACCCAATGGCTTGCCTCGCAAGTACGGACTGATACAAGTGTATCCAGACGAGGACGAAGATTCTATCCGAACAGAGTTAGAGTAAGTTCTCTCCTGACGTCTGCTTTCCTGCAGATTCTGACCTGGAGCAGCATCGTTGCCATCCACGGCTTAGATACTCATTCGCCAAAGGCATGGGTGGCTTGGAAGAGTGATGGCGACCCGTCTTCTGGACATGTCCACTGGCTTCAGGACAGAGACATGCTTCCTTCCGTGATACCAAATGCTCGCATCTTTACTTACGATTGGAACGCGGGCTTCGACAACAATCCCGCAGCCATGTCCCTGTTCGGCCATGCCGAAGCATTGTTAGATCGGCTCCAGATTCAGAGATCCCAAGTAAGGATAGGAGTTCATGTCTCTGCTCTCGTGTTCTTCAGTCTAAGAGTAATGTGTCACAGCTTCCAGCGAATCGTCCCGTCATTTTCGTCGCGTCTTGTTTCGGTGGCCTATTGCTACTCAAGGTTTGCATCCAAGGACTTCATCACCTCAGTACAGAAGCTGATTGCTTACGCGCAGGCGCTAATCCGGGCGCGGGAGGCTCATGAGTTTAAAGACATCCTTAAGTCTACTCATGGTGTCGTATTTCTGGGAACTCCTTTTCAGGGGAGTAGCAATTCTTTCTACACCGCCACTGATCTGCGGATCGCCGTTGCGGTAGAGATGGGTTGTGACTGGAACGATGATTTGGTCAAGTATCTCAGAAATGACGCCCGGGGCCGAGGAGAGCTCGATGAGATTGTTCACCGGTTCTGCGAGATGGTGAATGACGATGAATTCAAGCTTCCCATGATTTGTTTCTTCGAGAACCTGACGACAAACTTCACCAAAGTTATCGACAAACTCCCAGACAATTTCAAGATGTTGACCTCTAACAGTGGAATTGTAAGTTCGCCGTATCCTGTGGAGGTGAATGTAGCTGACCTTTGAGAACAGCTCGTCGAAAAACATTCAGCTTGCCTCCAAGGTATAAAATCGCAAGGATTAGACGTCAGACACTCATAAATTCCCGGGGCCCCAAGACGACGCCTATGTGAGAGTGTCTTTCCGCTTGATGAAGTTCGCAGACAAGGCATTGAAACCAAAGGGTTAGCAAAGATAATCTCTTGTACCATTCCAGAGTTGCTTCAGAGTGCTTCTTATGTATGTATGTATGTTATTGCATATACGTATGCTAACATGACACTCGCTGCTATACATCTCCTTGGAGCCATCGATCAACAGCCACGGAAGCAGTGACAAAGACTATCACGCGGTCCTCCAACGACTGAACACTTGTGCGTACCTGGATCGAAAAAATCGAAATACAAAACGTGTCCAAGGCACGTGCGACTGGTTCGTCTCACATGAAAAGTTCCAAGCCTGGCAGCACAGCACGTCGTCGGAAGTGCTTTGGGTGACGGCAGATCCGGGATGCGGCAAGTCAGTCTTGGCAAGGCATCTGGTTGATGAAGTTCTCCCGAAGCGTTCGAGGACAGTGTGTTACTTCTTCTTCAAGGAGGAGTACGACGACCAGCGAACGGCAATCGGCGCGCTCCGCTGCATCCTACTCCAGCTTTTCAGGGCGAGACCCGATCTACTCTCGCCCAGCATTCTCGGCGATCTCAAGATCCTTAGGGAAAGGTTAAACAACTCGTTTGGAGAACTCTGGAGTGCCCTCACCAACGCCTCAGCTGCTCAGAGCGCCGGTGAGATCGTCTGCGTGCTCGATGCCCTTGATGAGTGCGAGTATCAGGGCATGTCTCAATTGATTGCCGAGATAAGGAGCCTCTGCGGAACAAAGAAAACGGAAAAGCACTTGAACTTGAAGTTTCTCATCACAAGCAGACCCTGTCGTCCGATCCGCATGGAGCTCAGATCTCTCGCATCCCAAACATCGCCCATTATTCGCTTAAGTGGCGAAGACGAAGAGGAGGCTGCACAAATAGCCCAAGAAATACAGACCTTTATCAGGTTCAAGGTCCAGGATGTCGGAGCACGATTGCAGCTCTCGGACAGGAAGAAAAGTCTTCTGTGGGAGAAGCTTACGACAGTGCCTAACAGGACATACCTGTGGGCACACCTTTGCTTCGAGGTGATAGAGAAGGAATACAACATCGACAGACCCGGAATCAGAGAGATGGCTTCTCATCTTCCTGGAAGCTTGGACAAAGCGTATGACAGCATCCTTTGCAAGACTTACAATGCTAGAATAACCAAGAGGATTCTACATATAGTTGTGGCAGCGGCTCGACCACTAACCTTGAGGGAGATGAACCTGGCCTTGAAGATTTACGAGAAAAAACCTCAATCCTTCGGCGACATTTCACTTCCAAGCGATAGTCGTTTTCAAGAGGAGTTGCGGGAGACGTGTGGGCTTTTCATAACAGTCGTTGGCTCCAAGGTATACCTGCTTCACCAAACGGCAAAGGAATTCTTGGTCCAACCCAACAACGTGGGCTTTCGAGATTCAAGAGGCCTTGCTTGGAGACAGGTGCTCCAACGGCAAGAGTCTCATCGGATCCTTGCCGAGATCTGCATGCAGTACCTGCTTCTCAAAGAGTTTGAGAACTCTTCAGTAGAGGATCAAGTGTCTGAATACGATCTTCTAGACTACTCGGCAAAGCATTGGGCCACTCATTTCCGGGAGTCACAGAAGAAGACACCGGAGATGACTGAATCAGCTCGTGCAATATGCAAAGCAGGATCAACCCGCTTCAAAACTTGGTTCAAAGTTTACTGGCCAAACATGAACACCGCAGTACCCGAGGGATTCACCACGCTCATGGCCGCGTCTTACTTTGGTCTGATAAGCGTGGTAAAGTCTCTACTCACAGACGACGACGTTGATGTCGACGTTCTGGAGGCCACAAGTCATCGGTCCGCCCTGTCGTGGGCTGCTGAAGGCGGCTTTCACGACGTCGTCAAACTGTTGATCAAAGGCTCAGGATCCTCCTACCTCAGCTGCATCTCGAAATCAATACCAGGTATGAAAGTCACAGTTGACTCACCTGATAGTCAAGGCCGAACACCGTTATCACACGCCGTTTGGAGCGGGAACGTGGAGACCGTCAAGTATCTGGTTAAGGCCGGGGCTTCGGTAGGCTTCAAGGACGACATTGGTGGAACACCAGTTCTTTATGCCATCTTCAGCCATCAGGAAGAGATACTGGATATTCTCTTGAAAGGCAAACGCCGCGTTCTTGCAACCAAGGAAATTGGCGAGAAGCTCCTCCTTTCCGCAGCAAGGCAAGGCCAACTTTCCTTGATAAAGCTGCTACTCGATGCCAACGTCGATACGGAGACCAGAGATATTCATCAGAAAACGCCACTCTTTGCAGCTATCCTGAATAACCACCAAGAGGCGGCAAGACTTCTCCTTGACAGGGGAGCCAACAAAGAGGCCAGGGATTCTTACAAGAGGACGCCACTCACTACAGCCATAGAGAGCCAGAAAGAAAGGGCCACGAGACTGCTGATCGAAAAGGGCGCCGACATAGAGGCCAGGGATTGTTTCGAAAAGACACCACTTATTACAGCTATAGAGTACCACAGTAAAGCGGCCTTAAAACTGCTTCTCGAGAGAGGGGCCGATACTGAGGCAAGGGATAAGTACGCAAGAACACCACTAACTACAGCCATAGAGAGAAACAACGAAGCTGCCACGATACTACTCCTCAAAGAACCGCGCGTCGACATAGAGGCGAGGGACGATTACGAAAGAACACCGCTTATTATAGCCATAGAGAGACGCAACGAGGTGGCCATAAGACTGCTCCTCAAAGCAGGCGCTAACAAGGAGGCGAGGGATAAGTACGAAAGGACACCACTTATCGTAGCCATGCACAGCAGCACCGAAGTCGCTATAAGACTTCTCCTGGAAGAAGGTGTCGATGTGGAAGCAATGGATAACGAGGGGAAAACACCACTTGATATAGCTTCGGAGAGCTACAACGAAGTGGCCGCGAGACTGCTTATCGACGCTGGTGCCCAAGACACGCATCGTTGGTCGAGGAAAAGACTCACGAGACATGGCAATAGCAGCAGGAGCGAGGCAAATCTGATGAAGAAATCAGCGGAGAGAGACACAACAGGAGGAGAAGATGAGGCTGGCTGAGGCCTACAAGAAGAGATTACCTAGGGTTGTGTTGGACGGCCAGCATGAAGTGTAGCATGTAAGAAGAGATTGATAGCGAACGCATGTCCTACATAATAATTAATCTGAACCTGATTACGGCTTGCATCAATATCTGCTCTATCAATTTAATTATCAGGATCATCAAAGGCAGAATTGTCTGAACCAGCAGAGACTGAGTTTCCTTAGACAAGGGCTATTTTATATATTCGTTTTCTTGTCTACATACTTGCCGTCGACCCCTCTGAAATCGGAAATCGGAGCTGTGATCTCGATACGCGGGTGCTCGGGAACTCGAAGTTCCTTATGATAATGACCTAGTCGCCCGGGGTGTCTATTAGTTGTATCCCTCATGGAGTGACGCGGCTCTATCAGAGCTGGTGGAACTAGATTATCATCACCTTGAAAGAGCTCTCATGCTGGTTTTTTTTAGTTTGCTTCATAAGGGTCTCGCACAGGGGGTGTAATGGAAGAAGCCTTCGCCAAGAGTCTGTAACTATTTTGACTAAAAAGAGTTTCTGTCCCCTTTCATGCGAGTTTCTCCCATTCCACGCCAGTTTCTCCCCTTTCACCTATAAGAAGTCAAGAGAAACCAATCACTACTCTTCAGAGTGGGTAAGATTTCCCGTCCACGAGTGATGCGGTGTTGTTGGTAACGCGGGTTCCAAGTCCATCTCCCGTCCTATCGTCCAGTCGACATATTTGTCTATTATAATTACAATGAATCGTCCCTCCCGGATCCTCTTTCACTGGCTCTAGACGCGTTGTCCAGCTTGACGGCGTTATAGAGGACTTGTGAGCACATTTAAAAGGCACAACGTTTGTTCAATAGAATAAGAGGGGGTTTCTAGACCTCTCTATAACTCTATGACAGCTGGTCAAGACATCGTAGCGGGGGAAAGTCTGGTCAGAGCTGGGCATATCTAATGGGGTGACCTGTCGGAACAATTGGACGGAGGATTTTAACCACAATGATACGGACAGTAGACCCGGTCATCGAGTTTACATGCCAAAGGTGGGATAAGAATACGACTGTCTGATGTCTATATGTAAAGATGAATGTCTCCTTCTACCCGATGCTCACTCCTTCTGAAGCGATTTCGTGCAGCGTAAGGATTATACGTGTCTTCGTTCATGACGGTCAAATCAGATGCCAGAAACCAAGAACCAATCCTAACCGTTTTTGCCTTAAAATTCCTTATATGGGCCGAGAACCTTGGCCCCTACCTAGGCTTTGCGCATACGTGTATCATGCGGTTTGCTATAGAGATTATCAAGACATCTCTTTTCCTCTCATCTACACGGCGAGCTTGCAATAGATACGACATACCTCAATGCCGAGAGTAAATACATATGCAGCCAGAGTCCCGCCCAAGGTGAAATCCACGTCGGGTTTTTCCCGCCTTTCGATCCGGAAGCCTCGGCTTTGGCATCAACAAGCGCTCGTTTAGAGTTTCAATACGAAGAAAAATTATATAGACGGTGTGATTATGTCCCCTCAATCAGCTGTCGGATTCTCCAATGCCAAATCGCCGCCGCACGCTGATGGCGATAGCTCCTTTGCTTCTGCTCCGACGCTGCCGAAGGAGTCCCAGACTTGCTGGAGTATTGATATGCGACTGTTTCTTGTCAGCTGGCGTTTCCATCAGTCAAGAAGGGCTCGGCCAATACGACCCGCAAGTTCAATGGACTGGTCTGATGTATACTGCATGGAGTCAAAGGGCATTCTATCAACTCTTGGTAAGACGTTGACGGGTTCCGGTTAGAAAGGCGACAAATTTCGGAAGACACGTTATCTTGATTATCTGTACATAGTTTCTATTACTCTCTCACCATCTATAAAGACTCCATCAGTGCCCATCTATGTTGCGAAAGATGCAGACCACCATCTTCTCACAAGTCAGAAGCTCAACGCTAATCATCCATCCGCTCCTTCGCTCTCCTTACCTGCAACCTATTTATCTCCAAGAAGAGGAAGAATGCTTTTCAAGGATCTCATCCTTGCTGCCGCCTTTGCTATGGGCAAGGTCTACGCCAACTACGGTCGATGGGAGGTTCACGACAGAAACACCACGCAATTCAAAATACGCCCAAGAGCCATGAACATTGCCTTTCCAGGCAGAGACCCAGGCATCATTGCTAGCGCGAGTCCGGACGAGGCTATCAGGTGTCGGATCAACTGGTGTTACAGTCCTCGTCGTCATCGTTGTGTTAGACGGCGCGGCCGATTCTGCCCTTGACGGAGGTTAACGAAACTGTTAGCAATGAGATTATGATGGGCATCTGGAGAGATTTGCGAATGGAAGCAAGGAAAAAGGCCGGGTCAATCTCTCATATTCTGAATGAACTATAGAAAACAGGTTATATGCATAGTTCTAGCACCTTTCATTAATATTTCTTCTTTCTCAAGTCTTTGTCTACTTCTCCTCTAGTTGGATGAAGCGCCATTAATAAATGAGGAGGAAAGTCTATGATGCATTGGAGGTTCAGCTGAAGTTGCTAGAGCCACCTCTGTGTCATCAACTGAATGTTAATCTCAGAGACAACATCGCCATAGTGTTGTTCATTGCGCCTTGCCGCTCTCAGCTACCAACGCAACACCAAGTGCGAAAGATCAGTCAACGTACATATCATCTCCCCTTACCAAGAAGTATGATACAACTCTACCTCCACCAGTCTATAAGGATTTCAGATCGCAAGCCAAGCGAGCTGCGAAGCAGAAATGGAATCCTTACCCTAATAAGTGCGCTCATCCATTCTTAACAACCTTGTTAACTCTGTTCCGTCCCCTTGAGACTTGCGGTTAATAGTCTGATCTGTTATAGTTGATTTCACAAACCATCAAGTCTAGTTGGATAGCCCATGACTTAAGAAAGCCCTTTCGTAATAGCATCCTTCGCTCATCTCACGTCGTCTCCGAGGCACGTCTTTGAAGCAGTTGACTCGGCGCCTTGCCAGCCCTCAATCAACGCTGTGAATACTACCATACATGACGAGCCTAGCTCATCGCCACTCAGCAGCACGTCGTTTCCCTCGCCAAGGAAATCGTCCCCCTGCGTTTATGCCCCGGAGTGCTCGAGGATGGGGCACAAGATATCTAGTCTCCGTGTCCACTCCACACGGGGAAGTGGGTTACCGTTCTATAAGAATCTCACAGCTTCATTGAACTACAAACCTTACATCGTAACAGTCAATTCATGCGTAAGGTGGACTATCGTAACACACATGCATTAAGAACAACGTCTTTTTCGGAAACCGGCTTCATTCTTCCTGAATGTAGGGTTCCTTTGCTTGCAGGCTTTGAGATAGTCCTTGACTTCATGCTGCCTACGCCCAACGCAATTATCTAGAATAGGTACATTTCAGCCTACCTAAAACTGGCGGAGCTTTTCAGCAAGAGTGGCTACCAAACAGGTCATGTCCCTACCCAGCTGATAGCGCAACCTATATCATCGCATTGCGTAAAAACATGCGAGAAAAATAAGCGATGCTTCTCTTCCCGTTATCATTAACCGGCGGACATTAAGATTTCGTAACTTCTTTCTTTCGCGAGATAGTGGTTCTCCTATAGGCACGTTACCGTAAAGGGCCATTGCTCTCCGAAGACAACTCTTGGCAGTGCGACGCCAATGACTTGTTTTGTATATAACGAGTGCAAGTAGGTAGAATAGGAGAGCTACATATACTGATAGCGAATACCTCACTCTGCAGCATTCTTTTCTTCAGGCTCTGCCCGATACTCTCATTTAGGCTTCTTTGTTCTCGGACGTCCTCCTTCTTACGGGTTGTGCTACTTTGTCCTTTGAAACAATTCCTCATCGACGGGTTGCTATAAATATCAAGTGGTAGTTTTCTTTAATTCTCTAGTTACCTTTCTTCATAGATATCAAGTTTCTAATCAACAGAGAGTTTTTTTTAAAAAAAAGGAAAGAAAGAAAAAGACCGCATAACTACCTAGTCATCGTCATGTCGATATCTTCTTTGTATTCGTGCGGCACCATGATGCCTTACCAGGTTAATCCCCTCTGGCCAGTTGGAACAAATTTCACAACTTCCCATCCCCTGGACTGGCTGGGATATCCACTGAACCACAGTAGCAGCCTGGGAGTCAAGATTATGCGAACTCTACCAGTCGGTCTCCGCATCGATATCGCCCAGACAAAAGGCTGGGACGCGGGTACTTTTATCGAAGAGGTTGACTTTGCCCTTAAGCTTCTGCATAACGACGATGCCGTCAAGACCTGGTATTTCGATCATGGATTCATCGGCCAGAAAATCTGCTGGGACAAAGATGTGCCATCCGTCCTTGATAGTCACTCCAACGTCGTAGGTGGCCTTTCGTCATTGATTGTGCGTCCGGAGCACATCAGCGATGACCTACCGGCGAGGAGGTTCTACCCAGGCTTACCCCCTTGGTACATGGCGAGAGGGAGTCCGCATTGCATCAACGCATCTAACCCTCACTACGAAACCGTCTCGAGGGTCGTGCTCGATGCCATGTCCTGTAACTTCCATACTCACCAGACCAATGCAAATTATCTAGGTATGGTCCGCCACAGACTCAGAGAGTATGCGCATCCGATGCTTCGAGCTATATACTATGCTTCCATCAAGAACTATGATTGCCCGCACATCAGGAGTTGCTTTTGGTACAGTGCAGGTAACGGGAAGCATCATCGGGCCATGACGCCTCCGAATTTCTTTGGGTTCGCAAAGGTTCTTCGGGGGCTGTTCAGGAACAAGGAGTCGGTTTGCGTTCTCTTCGGGAATGTCCCTTCTCCTGTCGGCTATCATAACATTCTAGTCAGACCGCGGAAGTAGTGAGATGGAGGCTCAAGGAGACGGATAAAACGGTATGAACGAAGGCATGGATCTTTCGGTGTAGATTAACTGGAAAGGGGGGGAAACAGAGTTATGCTCGGATTGCTGCGTGGCTTCATCCACGTACTAATTCTGCTACTTGATCTGTGGTGCAGATCTTGTGGTGCAGGTCGAGGCATGCATGATGCAGAGACATGTGGTCTAAGAAAGTTTCGATAACTCAAGCCAAAGACTAAAAATCTTTTCAAGGGCACTCGAAGGCAGTGTGAAACCATGTGTCAAAGTCTGAGTTGCTCGTGACTTTAAATATTGGATAACTGAAAGTGAAACCCGGAGCAGGGAGTGTCTCTCGCCAGTTGAATCGTAGAATGCTCAAAGAGCTAGCGCGTTATGGAACCAATTCATGTCTCAAAGAGAGCATCGCCAGTTCATCAAGTCGCGGATGGAAACCGTCACCTTCGTCGGACGCATAAACTCTGCTTCCATGGCAGGACACCGTGGCTAATGTTAATTTTTACTCTCATCTTTGCATTCAGCATATTGACAACGGCTCGACATCTTCCACAGGATGTGAGTCCGGCAATGCCCGATGGCTTCACTCGCTGCCTCTTTCACGATGACTTCACCGACCGAGACGCCGACGCTCTCCCGTCCTCGGCCAAATGGATGATCGCCGCCGGTACCTCGTACCCAGGAGGTGCTCCGCAATGGGGCACAGGCGAGGTGCAAAGGTATACGGAGACCAATAACAATATTCAGGTGACGGAAGATAGCACGCTTCTCATCACGCCGAACCGACAAGACGGGAACTGGACCTCATCGCGTGTAGAGACGACGGCAGACTGGGACTTTGCCTGCCAGCCGGATCACCGGGTGCGGGTCGAGGCCCGTATCAAGCTCGGCGACGACGCGCAGACGAAACAGCTCGGCATCTGGCCGGCTTTTTGGGCCCTCGGGGCCTCTTTCCGCAAAGATCCCAACGCCTGGCCGGCCGTCGGCGAGGTGGACGTCATGGAGGCGGCCAACGGAGAGACGACGATGCGGCACGCTGTCCACTGCGGCGTCGCGCCGGGCGGTCCGTGCAACGAGTTCACCGGCATAACATCCGTGACCGAGTCGGTGAAACGAGGCGAATGGCACGTCTATGCATGGGAGGTCGACCGGAGAGCTGGACAGGGGCTCGAGGTCCTAACCTGGTTCGTCGACGGCAATCAGCGGTGGAGGATGGAAAAGCAGGCTATCAAAGACGACAACGGCGCCGCCTGGGATGTCCTCGTCAACGGCAAGAAGATGTTACTTCTCAACGTTGCCGTCGGGGGTGGCTTTCCCGACGCTCTGGCCGGGGGGAAGACGCCGACTGACGCCACGGTAGGCGGACGAGGTGCGAGCATGGAGATCGACTATGTGTCTGTCTATGAGGGAAGCTGAGAGAGCCGTGTTTGTCCCGCATATGAGGAGGAGGAGATAGAGGAGAAGATGATTTAATGGCCGATCCTACGTAATACTAATAGAGAGTGGTGGTAGGGATTGGGGGGGTTTGGATGTTGGCCGCATATCACGTGGTCACACAAGACTCGATGAGCTGCCTTCTTATGCCTCGTCCCAACTTCATCTCACGCTGGATAACTCAGCTCTTCTTCTCAGCAGAGCAGATAGATGATATCGGGACCCCTACGATCAAACCTGCAATTATTACAGGGTCCTTTCTCCTTTGCCATGCCTGAAATCCCCATCTCAGGAGCCGCGGGCATAACGACTCCCTTCGGCGACGCCGTTCCGCCCGCCCCCCGGCATGCCATTACAGTACACATGCCAGGCTTCGCAACAGCCGAACGGTTCGGTAAAGATCCTCCCAGCGTAATAGCCCACTTCAAGAGCGTGTATCCGCGGATGAAACCGCACCAGGACATAGCCCGTGTAAGTCTTCCCTTCAGTTTTCCACAACCTGATACACCATAAGAAAAGAATCTCATCGCCCTTCCGTAAAATTTCCCCCTTCAAAGCTCATCGAGGCTGTCCTTGATCGGCTTCAAGTTCCCGAACGAGCTTGTTTCCTCTTTGCTTCGCGCCAGTCTGCAGACGAGTGCGTGGCTTATGCCTCGTCGCCCAAGAGGGAAGACGGCTGCACCAAGCATCCCGTTTCGCCGGAATTGATGAGCGTCCACGCTTTTGTTGCAAAGGATGTCTTTTTTGCTGTGATTTTCCCTCCTGAGGCTCGTCCTGTCGTTGGTGGCTTTTGGGTCACGCCTGGCTGTGGAGTGTCGTCTCGCTTCGCCGAGGCTAACTTGCTGCACTTGGATCAATTGGCAGAGGTTAGTTTGGGCGATGACGATACCTTTGAGAGACCCGGCTTTGAGGGTCTAGATCATCGAATGGTCCGTGAGAGGATCATCACCCTTCTCGGACGTGCCCCTCTCGTCAGCCCTCCCCGGCAACAACAGAGTCCCTCCGTCGAAGATGTATACTTCTTCCAGACTGGCATGGCCTCCATCTACAAGACTCACAGCTACCTTTTAAGTCTTCATCAAGGCACTACGATCCTCTTCGGAATGGCCTTCACGAACACGGTTTCTATTTTCGAAGAGTTTGGCTCAAGCTACAAGTTCTTCGGCCTCGGAACTGATCAGGAGCTGGACGAGCTTGGTGTCTTTCTTGAGCACGAACGAAGTCATGACCGCAAGGTCCAGGCCATCTGGACTGAGTTTCCAGGAAACCCGCTCCTCGTAACTCCAGACCTGATTCGGCTCCGGTCACTGGCTGACGAGCACAACGTCGTGTTGGCCGTTGACGATACTATTGGGGGATATGCAAATGTCGACGTTTTCAACCAGGCTGACCTGCTCGTCACATCCATGACCAAATCCTTCAACGGCTACGCCGACGTCATTGCCGGAGCTGTAGTCCTGAACCCGTCGAGACCAAAGTACAAAGAACTGAAGCCTCTCTTTGAGAAATGCCATGTTCCCGAGCTATATGTCGACGATGTCAAGGCCATCGAGCGAAACAGCCGTGACTATCTATCTCGCTGTGCCCGTCTTAACGACAATGCTCTCGCTCTCGTCCAATTCCTGAGCTCTCGCGCGAAAGAGCCGGCCTCGTCTGTTCACCGCGTCTTCTACCCTGCCGTCAACGACTCCAGAAAGCACTATGAGCGCTTCATGCGTCCCGCCACGCCAGAGTTCTCCCCCGGCTACGGCTGTCTCTTCAGCGTCGAGTTCGTCGATATCGCCGCGGCAAAGGCCTTTTACGATAATCTCGCCGTCCACAAGGGTCCTCATCTTGGAGCGCCCTTTACGCTCGCCTTTACCTATACCGTGTGCATCTACATGACCCGTTTGGACTGGGCGGCGGGGTACGGGCTGAAGCCGACGCAGATCAGGGTCTCTGCCGGTCTTGAGGATACAGAGACGTTGATCAAGGTGTTTAATGTTGCTTTCGAAGCAGCGAATCAAGCTCAGGAAAGAAGTTGTTGACTACATGTTGTTCGCATGTGACTCGATATGGTGTCATCACTGCTGTGAAGGACACGAAGACTAACGTTTGATGTGATGCACTGATGATGACGCGAAGCTGTGATGATGGGGTCATAGTCGTTAAAAATTATACGAAGCGCGCGGCAACAGAGCCGCTATCATCGTCAAATCTGTTGAAGGAGGGACGGATTCTACTCGGAGTTCCGATCGGAACGCGGAATGTCCTGAGATCCCAGTCGATAGTAGGGCTTCTAGAGGCGATATTAGGCTTGTAAGCGAAATCTCGCACGTATAAATAGACTCTGCAGAAGAGGAAGCTCTTGGGTTCGTGAAATGACTGGTCATTTTGTGTAGGGATACAGGATTCACTTGGTTAAAGTAGACTGTCCTTCGATATAGGATGAATTGCTATCTGACGATGTCCTTCTCGTCAACTTCATGCGAGTGACAAGTGTAACATCTACTTAGGTATGCTTCCCGATACATGGAGTACAACATTCAAAGCCCCGACCAAAGAAGACCCCCTTGTTACAGCAAAGAGAGAATAGGGCGTCCTTCTCCCTCAACCATTTCCTCAAAGCCAAGACGGGAATTAGCTGTACCATGAGTTGCGCGTCGCCGAAATAACACCACCCGATAGGCTTGCAGTAACCGAGGTAATGCTCGACTATCCGAAGCACCTCTTCGTACGTCAAGGGCCCCAGCAGGGTATTGAGATGGCTAAAGATGAGCGTGACGGAGAGTGAATTCTTGTCCGCGATAGGAGAGCAGTACATTTGCGCGTCAATAGCCAGGTTCGTCGATATTAGCCTCAGGTAATACTCCACGTCGTGAAGTCTTCCGAAGCAGAGGCTGACCACTACGCGGTAGCGTATTCCCTCTCGTGCGCATGTCTCCTGCTGATTCCAGACTTTCTTGCGTTCGAAGACGGGGATGTCCGGTACGGTATGGTCTCTGAGATATTCGTAGAGACGGTGAGGTTCCGGCGCACAATTTGCTCCGAGGCATCCCCAACAGCGTGTCTGCGACTTCACTTAGTGCTGGCTGTTGAAACGTTAGGTTTATGCAAAGGTGGAAACTCACGGAATCAAGAGAGGGAAGCGGAAGCTTCACGATGAGAGACATGGCTGCTGCAGGTCTTAGTCTGGCTTTGGAGCTGTATATAAAAGTCTCACTTAAACCCGACTAGAATAGCCCAGCTCTCTTCTTCTTCTTCATCATCCTCCCTTCTAGTATAAATATCCCCATCTAGATACTATTCACAGCTCTTTTCTCATCATCTTCACCAACATTCTTTCCTCTCTGCCATTCACTCACCACTGGCCCTGCATCAACACGTCGTACCAGCGCACGGTCACCAACTCTGCAGGGGTGAAAAGGGGGGTTGAGAAAGCGGACAACCTCGGTGGACTGAATCCAGTCTGACATCCAAAGAGAAGGCAACGGGGGAAAAATGAAGCTCGCGACGCTCCTCGTCATCTTCAGCTGCGTCGCGGCAACCCCCCTTTCAAGGCTTATGCTCGATAGCCTCAAGACTCGGCTTCAGGGCATTGCCTCGTCCGGAGCCTCCTCCAGCACTCTGGAAAGCGCTGTGCTGGCGCAGGCAATCCAAGCTCTTATAGCTCAGTATCCCTCGTCCTCTCCCGGCCCCGAACCGGACAACGATGAATACTTTCTCGGCGCCGTCCTCGATCTCGCTTCCGTGCCCTTCACCGACGCGAATCGTGCAAAGGACTGGCCTCTAGATCGCTTCGCCCTCGCCACGGCCATCGACAGGGCTATCCGCAATGGTCGTACGCCCATCTCTCCAGCGGCGTTCACCGCAACCAAGGCCATCGCCGCTTCGCTTCCGCTTCAGGCCCGAAACCCGGACGGCGGCTTATGGTACTATCACGCCTATCCGCAGTGGTCCTACTTGGACGGCATCTTCGGTGTCTTGCCTTTCATGGCCGAGTCGCCGGGCCGCAACGAAAGTGACATGGAACTACAGCTTGCTCTGATGCAGAAACACTGCGATATTCCATCCGCCCGTCCCATGCTAGTCCACGGCTACGACTGGTCGCGGACGGCGCCATGGGCTGATCTTAGGACCGGCGCGAGCACTCACGTCTGGGGCCGTTCTTTGGGCTGGCTGCTAGTCGGCATCATCGAGACGTGGGAGCTGCTGGGATGCCTTCCTGGAGATGCTTTCCGGCCACTGTGTGTCCGGCTGCCGAGTCTAGCTAAGCAGATCGCCGACTCACTCGTCAGCTTCGTCGATCCCGAGTCCGGCGTCTGGCGTCAGCTGACCGTCCTCTCGCCCAATTTTGGCAACTATCTCGAGAGCTCGAGCACGGCGCTCTTCATCTTTGCTCTCCTCAAAGCTCGTCGCCTTCGCATACTTCCGCCCGGCTATCCTTACTATCGACGGGTTGCTGAGCGTGCTTACGACTACATAGTTCACTGCTTCGTCACCTATCATCCGGTCAACAATAGTACGATTGGCTATGATCGTACCGTCTCGGTCTGTAGCCTTAACTCGACTGCTTCCTTCAACTACTACGTCACGCAACCCATCGTGGCAAACAGCCTGCTCGGCGAGTCGGCCTTTATCTTGGCCTCGCTCGAAATGGAGAGAGGGCTTCGAGACTGAGCTGCCGGTTCGGCATCATCAGGAGTAAACATCTAACGGAGAAAAGACAAGGTTATATTACAACGTCGCAGTGTCAAACTCGCCTCCCGCACCAACGCATAACAACATACACACCCAGCTATTGAACAGGCTTGCGAGCAACCATTAGATACATGGGCGTGAACAGATGTTCGCGCCCGCCTGCAACGAGACTGTCAGCAGCCAACGCCAAGCTATCTGCCGTCTTTTTCGTCCCCGCCGGAGCCAGTCGGAGCGTCTCAAGCAGACCGGCCAGGTTATGGGCCAAGGTTCGGCCCCATCGAGTCATACGCGCAATGGTAAAGATGTCGCCCACCGATTGTATGTAGCGCATCTCTCCCGATAGCGGCCAGTACCACGGTAAGGGGTCCGGACGGTCGGCAAGATCTTCGTTGCGCACGAGTTCGAAGCCGGCCGTCTTGATGGCATATAGAGCGTCCGAGATCTTGCACATATTGGAGATTCCGTCACCTTGTTCGATTCCGAGGCGTATCTCACGGTGTTTGAGGTTGTTGTTGTCGTAATCTTCCGTCATGAGCCACTCGTAGACGCCGAAGACACCTCCTGGTTTCAAGACGCGGTATATCTGTCTGTAGATGCCTTCTAGCGTCGGCGCATGGACGGTGGCCTCGATGGCGTAGACGGCATCGAAAGAGTTGTCCGGGAACGACATTTGCTATTGTCGGTGTCAGTGCGCCCCGCCAGCCAAGCATCGTGATGTGGAACCCACCATGAAGTCACCCTTGACAAACTGGAGCTGATCGGACAGCCCTTCCTTGGCGGCATAGTGAGTGGCACGTTCGATTTGATAGTCATTGTTGTTGAGGCCCGTGATGTGAGCGCCGGTAAACTTGGCTATCTCGCGAGCCGGACCGCCAACACCACAGCCAACGTCAAGAACCTTGCTGCCCTCCTGGATTCCCATGCTGAGGGCAAGGTAATGCTCATGCCGAGCGATAGCCTGATAAAAAGGCTCGCCCTTGGAGAAGCGGCAAAAATGAAATGACTGACCCCAGCCGTACTCGTACAAGTCAGTGGCTAGGTTATAGTAACTGCAGATGGCGTGAGACGAGTAAGACCGAGACGACACGGGATAGACTGCACTCACTGCCTCGTAAGTGTCGCGTACTCGGCCGTCCGCGCCTGTCGTCTGTCAGTGACCATTGTCCGAGAACGCGCGCTCGAGACTTACAGCTCGCTGTTCGGGCGTCTCGTCGGCGGCAGGCTTATTATCCCAGTGCTTAAAGTACTCGTCCACGGCAGCCTTCTTGGCGTCGGCGCCTTTGGAAAACATGGCCGCTACACCGCCGCGAGCCTGGGCTGACTTGCCATGCATAGCCTTGTTAAAGGCGGCATCGCGGCCGTGGTCCTCGCGCTCGAGGTCTGACTTTGTCGAGGACATGGTGAGATTTCGGTAGTCAGGCAGAGAGACGGTGTCGATGAGGGAGAGGCTTGTCACTCTTTTGAAAAGTGAGTGTGAAGCTTCGCCCCTGAGCCGTGATCATCTCTAATATCCAGATCCAGGGTTCATCCATACATGGGGGGGCTGGGCGGTTGATGAAGATTAGTAAGCGACTATAAGTCCTGAGCCGGGCCGACGTAAAGCCGACCTCGAAGAAATCGATAGCAGAGACCTGCAGCTTTCCAAGCATCAACATCGTCATCCTCCTTATCCTCAGTCACCGCCATGCCGCCCCAAATCAAGAAAGACCTCAACCGCTCCGGATGGGAGACAACCGACTTTCCATCCGTCTGCGAAAATTGCCTACCCGAGAACCCTTTCGTCAAAATGATCAAGGAAGACTACGGCGCGCAATGCAAACTAGTGAGTTCTCAGCCCTCGCCACTCTTCCCTCTCCTCGATCGACACGCTAATTATGATGGGGAAAAGTGTACCAGACCGTTCACCGTGTTCGCCTGGAGCACTGACCGAGCCCAAGGCCGCAAGAAGACAACAAATATCTGCCTGACCTGCGCCCGACTCAAGAACTGCTGTCAAGGCTGCATGCTCGACCTGTCCTTCGGCCTGCCCATCGCCGTTCGAGACGCCGCTCTCAAACTCGTCGCTCCTGGTCCCCAATCTGATATCAACCGCGAGTATTTTGCTCAGAACAACGAAAAACTCATTGAAGAGGGCAAGGTGGGCACAGAAGAATACGAGAAGACGGACGAAAAGGCACGCGAGCTACTTCGCCGCTTGGCTACCAGCAAGCCATACTTTCGCAAGGGCAGGGCTGTCGATGAGACGGAGGCCAGGGCAAGTGACGCCTCCGGGGGAAGTACCGGCGTGGGCCCCATACGCACACGCGATAGCCGCGCCGCTGCCAGGGGAAAAGCTGGCAAGGGTCGACTGGCGGTTCATAGCGCCGCTCCGACAGCCCCGACGCCTCGCGACTGGCTACCTCCTGATGACAAGAACATCATGTCCCTCTTCGTCACGGGCATCGAGGACGATCTACCCGAGTACAAGCTACGCGACTTCTTCAAGGCTCATGGCAGGATCAAAAGTTTGGTCTGTTCGCACATGTCGCACTGTGCCTTCATAAATTACGAGACGAGAGAGGCGGCGGAACAGGCAGCCGCAGCATGTCAAGGTCGTGCCGTCATCGCCGGATGTCCATTGCGCGTACGATGGGGTCAGCCCAGGGCCATCGGAACTATGGACAAGGAAGAGCGGGGCAACATGCTGCGCGATGCTCGTGTGCATCGCGCGAGGGGCAGAGATCAGCAATGGGCTGCCATCGAGGGCGACGCAGCACAGGAGGGTCCGGAAGGATCTGACGCTGTACCGGCACCACCGGGCGCCGGTGGCGGGCCCAAATACTCGAGCCTTTCTGGGGAGTAGACTGGTTGCGCAATACCCTTTCCTGGTGTCATGATTGGTCAAGGCGTTTTATGGAATGGGAACGGTAGTGAATTTGCATGACGCTGGTGTCGGGGAGTCGGCTTTTTTCTATCATATCGAACCTCATTAGCAAAGTCCCGGTTCAGGGTTCAGAGGGTGACGCACACCATCTTCGTCATGAATGGGGGCAGCACCTGGGAGAATACAAGTACGTGTCATCGCTTGCACGTGTTACCGATGGTATCGTTATCCCCCAGCTCCGTGTGCTCGTGAATGCGAAGCTCTGCGCACCAAGTTCAGCAACAAAAGATGGGCCTTATCTTAACAGGGGCCGAGACCGACTGTAAGTATCACCGTCCGGATGTACTCTCTCGCCCTGG
Organism: Ophiocordyceps camponoti-saundersi (nom. inval.); assembly: GCA_003339415.1. Lineage (NCBI taxonomy): Eukaryota > Fungi > Ascomycota > Sordariomycetes > Hypocreales > Ophiocordycipitaceae > Ophiocordyceps > Ophiocordyceps camponoti-saundersi. Next base: position 299,823 of record PDHQ01000009.1, read on the forward strand.
ACGACATTGCAGCGCAGGAATCGAGCCAGATCCTTGGCCCTTTCTATGGCTTTCTGTGCTTCCTTACTGGAGGGGTCCAGAGAGGCCTTCTCACGGAAAGCGCATCCGATTTTAGTCCAGGCCGCTGTCAGGACAGGGTTATCGCCTTGAAGTCTGCCGTTAGCTGGGCACGTCAAGGAAAGGCTGCCATTGAGTAGCTGAGAGAGGCATGATGGCTTTACCACGAAAGGCTGTGCGGGCGGCCTTCCTCAGTTCCCTGTACAGACTGCGGGACATGGTCTGCGCGATGAGGAGGCAGTTGGCGATGAGAGGATGGTTGGGCAGAACAACTGAGAGTCCTGGGTTTTGCACAGGTCTGAGGTGAAGTGAGGTGAGTCGGAGAAACATTATGCCGTTTTCCGTTTCGGTCGTGGCTTCACCAGTCATTACAGACTTTTTCTCCCTCCCTCCTGTAAATAGAGCGTCTTCACCAGCGCTCGTCCAGGTCCAGCTCGACCTTTGTTTGAGCCGAGCTCTCTCTAGGATCGACAACATTTACAAGCTACATACATATATCAATCCCCCCCCAAAAAATGGCGTCAGCAGCTCAACTTACCTTGACGCTGCCCGCCCTCCCCGAAGGCTGGGCTGGTGAAAAGGGCTTCAAGGCCATCGGTCCTCTGTCGGGGGCGTCCCAGCGAAGCATCGAGCCTGTCGGTCCTCATTTCCTCGCTCATGCCCGTCGTTCGCGTCACAATCGTACCTTTTCCGAGGATGATCGGCTTCAGGCGCAGGAGAATGTCAAGAAGATTGAGGACGGCGACGAAGGCGAGGAGAGTGAGCCTGAGGATCCGATGATGTTCCAGATGCAGGCCAAAGACTGGAAGGTCCGTTTTCTCCTCCCCTTGTCTCTCTCTTTCTTTCTTGTCTCGCTATTATATGTACAAATATCTAACAGGCCTCTCTCTTCTTTAGACCCAAGACCACTACAAAGTCCTCGGTCTCTCGAAGTATCGCTACCGCGCGACGGAGGAACAGATCAAAAAGGCACATCGCAAAAAGGTCCTCAAGCATCATCCGGACAAGAAAGCCGCCCAGGGCCGGGCCGAAGACGACCAGTTTTTCAAGTGCATCCAGAAAGCGACCGAGGTGCTACTCGACCCTGCCAAGCGACGACAGTACGACTCGGTCGATGAAGAAGCCAACGCTGAGCCGCCCACCAAGAAGCAGCTGCAAAAGGGTGACTACTACAAGCTCTGGGGCCGCGTCTTCAAGTCGGAAGCCCGCTTCTCGCGCAACCACCCGGTCCCGACTCTGGGTGACGTTAACTCGACGCGCGAACACGTGGAAGACTTTTACAATTTTTGGTACAATTTTGACAGCTGGCGCTCCTTCGAATACCTTGATGAGGACGTGCCAGACGACAACGAGAATCGCGATCAGAAACGGCATGTAGAGCGTAAGAACGCAAACGCCCGCAAGAAGAAGAAGGTGGAAGACAACGCCCGGCTCCGCAAGCTTCTAGATGATTGCTCCGCCTCGGACGAGCGCATCAAGCGATTCCGACAGGAGGCCAACGCTGCCAAGAACAAGAAGCGTCTCGAAAAGGAGGCGGCCGAACGTCAGGCAGCAGAAGAAGCTCGCGCCAAAGCAGAGGCTGAGGCCCAAGCCGCACGCGAAGCCGACGAAAAGGCAAAAGCTGATCGCGACGCAGCCAAGAAGGCAAAGGAAGCAGCCAAGAACGCCGTGAAGAAGAACAAGCGCGTCCTCAAGGCATCGGTTAAGGAGGCGAATTACTTTTCATCCACCTCGGACGCAGCTTCCGCGGCTCAGATCGACGCCGTGCTGGCAGACGTGGAACTCGTCCAGTCAAAAATGGAGCCGGATGAGATGGCCTCTCTGGCCTCTAAGCTAGGTGGCTTGTCCGTCGCCGACGAGATCAAGGCCGTATGGGCAGCCGAGGCACGTCGTCTGGTCGACGCTGGAAAGGTGAAGGATGGTGAGGCCAAGACGTTGCTGTGAGATTTTGGCTGTGCAAACATGCCACGGTGCCTTCTGAGTGGTTGGAAAGGGGAGACACAAGGGGAAAGAAAAGGGAGGAGAAACTAAAAGAAGAGCGGAACTGCTTGGCTTGGATGTGGGAGCGACACTAAATAGATCTTGGTCGTGGGAGGAGAAAAGCAGTCGTATGTACGTGCGTACATATATAGATAGGTAGGTATGTCATAGAGCGAACAGAGTCTGATGGATGGTTCCGGTGAGAGAGACTGTTTGGGTGGTTGCATTCTAACTCTAGAACCTCTCGAGGCACGACTTGTGTAGAGTCATCGTAACGGGGCAAGGCGTCGAGACACGATCACAACGCGGAGGCGTACGTGGTAGAGGAGACCGCACGTTCGCCAGGTTGCAATGAAGAGAGTCTCAGTCTGTAACCATCTTTCTTCGTGCACTGATAGATTCCGACACGTACGGCCATGCCTGGTGGGATACATGATACACGGAATCTCGTCAAGCTCTTACACAGTGGTCCATGCTACGCCCTATTATATAGTTCCTCGGGAAATAGAAGGCTGGTTAAACATAAGATGAATAATATTCTTGTTCTTTGTCTCTTCTCGAACCTGTCATGTTGAGATTCGTACGACAGGACTTGGGGAGTTATCCACAGCTATCCTTGAGTCCCGGAAACGTAGTGCATGTTTACCCATTGATGAGATGACCTGAGACGGACGGTGTCCCTACCAAGTAATATACATAGGTAGGCAGACATCGTTGGCTAAACTCAAAGCAGCCTCTTCATAGCACGCTCTGGCAATCGAAATCCCAACAAGTCATCAATACGCAGCTTGCCTTTACAGGAATAACTTAAGCCGATGAAATGGGTGAAACTCCGTCGGCTTATCAGGCTTGAAAAGATCAACGATGGCTTTTCCTGAGATGTTATCGTTTTTTTCTACATGGCCGACGTCGTCTATCGGCTGCCTTCCCCAATGTACTGATTCAACAACAAAGGCTTAATTTAAGGTTATTTCTAAGGTTGTATTTACCTACAATCCCTGCCTAGCTTTGCATCCTGAATCAGCAATCGCCGTCACCACATACGTTATCCGTCCGTGGCTCGGCATTGATCTTGACACTCGAGATGATGATGATGAGGGTGATGTAGGGTTAGTAGGGTTTTGATCTGCTACAGGGTTAGAGCATAGCTTGATCCTAGAAAATCACCTAAAATTGACTTTAACGTGCCAGCCTTGCCTGTCAGTTGGTTCTTCTCAGGGGGGGACGGCCAAGGCTATGTCTGGCTGTCATGCCAGCGACGTCGGGGAAAGGGAGACACAGCCCGATCATAACGCCTTGCGTGCGATGCAGGACTTGTCTGCATCTGATTCTGTAACTGAATACCAACTACCTACCTAGGTAGGTAGGTATTGAACAGGCTGTTAACTGTGCATTGTAAAGAATTTCTCTTCGCTGATAATTTGGCACAGGTCGATGACAGAAAGGTACACTTCTAAGTAGGAAACGGGAAGCCAGGCTTCTTGTTAGCGGACCACCAGTAGGCATCACAACGGGCATACATACCTACTATGCTCAGGCATCTTCTCAAATACCTACCTGCGTTGCATAGGTATGCGTGGCGGCTACTTGTACATTTTCTCTATCGAGCCCTCTTGAACAGAAAGAGAGACAGTCTAGATGTTTCTCAACACACGAGTCAGTGAAAAGGATTGGCTTCACGTACATGTAAGATTGCCTTGCTACATACATCTATCATATATAGCACGTGGTTTAAAGTATGAACATTTCTACTATCATAGATAAATTCGATCTAGCTGGTTATTTGTATGTAGAACGATCATAATTAGGAATATCTATAAACGGAATGTGACAATGTCACTGTTCTATCTCGCCCAATCATCGTCAACTGTGAAACTCTGTAGCATTATCATCTTAGATTTTCTACTTTAGGGATTTCGATCCTGCGTTCCCTGTGCTCGCTCGTTCCGAACCTCATGGTTCCTGTTTTTGTGGTAATATAAAGAGTTGAAACTCTCTCTCACTGAGTGGAATAGATGTAAGGACAGAAGGCCGTTTCTCGAAACACTTAAAACACGTAGGTCCAAGGTACGAGACGTCGGAGGAAACTGATCAATTGCGTTATGAAATCATGAAAGCGTATTTGTAAGAGAAGAACCGGTGCAAGAGCCTTGCATGAAAGAACTCTCTTCTCCACCGACTAAGACAAACAATTCGAATAAAACGAACCCCCCCCCCCCCCCCCCCCCCAACAAAAAAAAAAAAAATAATTTCTATCCCGTTCCCATGCAACGACTGCTCGGTTACACGACCACGTG
>PDHQ01000009.1:304166-327852 GCA_003339415.1 Ophiocordyceps camponoti-saundersi (nom. inval.)
ATGTTTGTTTGAAGGAAAAACGGGGTTTGGAGTCGTATGGTAAAAAACGCCGTTTCCCGGCGGAAAAAGAAAAAAAAGGCGAAGAAAGGGCCCCCCCCCCCCCCCCCCCCCCCAAAAAAAAAAGGCTTCTTTCTGTACTCTATGCTCGAGCACTAGGATTCTATTGTGATTTCAGTCTTCCTTCCTCGTCAATGTACCACTTAGATGTTGATGTTTGCGACGCGTTGTGGTAAGTCGGTAGATCTTCGCCCGGCACCGGTTCACACGATGTCTGACACTATAATCACCATCCTCATTATCACCCGATCGGTCTTGAAACAACGTCGTACACGGCCTACTCACCTGTTGAAGATCTTTCATTGCACCGTTTCGTTCAGCCTGCAAAAGCCCGTCAGATTAGCTGTAAAGGTCCACATTTCAGTTGCCAGAGACGGAGCGTCACTTACACGGCATCCATGATAGACTTGCCGCGAGACGTTATCATAATAGACTGGATAATTTCGCCGGCAGCAAAAGTATTGTTCTGCACCCATATTCCGTGTTCCCCAGACACATATCCTGTCCATGTATGCTTCCCGGCAATTGACACAAAAAGTCCAATCTGGGCCGAGTGAACTTGAACTTTCAGTCAAAGTACATTTCTCTTTGCATTCTTTAAGCGTCGCTGATGGATTGCTTCCGGGGAAAGGGGGACTGGACTGATAATCGTCTGTCATCAGCTTATCTTTCTGTAGCGACTTGGCAATCGATTGGTCACGTCGTCATTGACGGGGGAGGTGAACAGGTAGGCAGATGAAGGTCAAACACCAAACGTACATAAACCTGCAAGAAATGTAGGGTTGGTAGGGTTAGATGACGGTTAACAACCAGCCTGCTCGTGGTTTTGGCGGCGAAGGGGTTTAACTTGCTTTCTGTAGTAAACATCACATTAGCACTCTGTAGCCAATGAAAGATGAACTGTTATCAGCCGACAAGATAGGCGCTTACTTCCTCCTATCATAGTTGACAGTTCTCCATTAGTTTATAAAGGTACGGCCCAGTCAACGGGATCAGACTTTGACGGGATAAACAAAGTGACGTACAATCTATCGCCGTTAGCCATATGAAAGCGTCGTCGCGCACATTGTTTTACTTGTACTTACAAGCTATCATGATTCCTGCTGTTAGAATCTCCGCTCCTGTATGTAGACAGCTCTTTTATTCGACGACGAAAGTCACTTACTGCCATCTAAAGTGGTTATTCCATCCATTAGTATTTCGCTGGCGAGCCACACATTGCGGAACCGCCACCTACCAACTATCGTCACCCGTCAAGTTAGCTGCCTGCGAACCAGAAAACTTCCTTTACGTCAAGGAGATACTCACATCCTGAAGCATCATTTGTCAGACGATGTGTCAAAATTCTCTCTTCATAGCGATGGTATAAGGAACCGCTCACCCACTGAGAAGATAATGTCGTGTTAGTCATGGCAATGTCCGTCAGTCCGAGAAGAAGAACTCACTTTCTGTGTGACAAAGTTCATATCAGCACGTCACCCGCCGTCAGTCAACTGGGCAATCATCGTGAGACACCATCGATCAGCTATCTTACTTTATCGTCCTACCACACGTCGTCAATATGCATCAAACCAGCTGGCAACTTATTCGGCACGGGTGCCACTCACTTTGTATTTGTGCTATTGCCGTTCGTTGTGTTAGTTCGTCGTCACCGTCTAGCCGCAAAACCCTATCGCTCCAGTCTTTGAGGACTTACGTGGATCTGATTTGTTTCACGTCGCCTTTAGCTCTTCTTACTTGATCCGGCCATCGAGGAAAGAAGCTCACTCACGATTCCATCCCAGCTCTCTTCATTTGAGCTTGCTAATCCGGCATGCGGGCCCGCAAGCATTGTAAGCAGGAGAATGAAAGGACGCATCTTGGCAAGCCTAAGAGTTGCTGAGAGACCTTGAAGCGAATGTGGTGAACGACCGACCGACTCTGCGTTTGCACAGACGAGATGGGGATGACGAGATACCGAGATGTCAGAGGGAAACACGGGGGACAAGTGAGGAGCACAATACAATATATGTGTTGTGTAGGTATACTCAGTTACTGGAACGCTCAACTAGGCATACTAAGGATTCCATGACTCCCTTTGTCGACTGACTTAGGTACCAACTTACATACGAAGACCCTGTAGAGGCTAGGCACAACGCCAATATCCAGAGACAAGGCACACTGCAAGCAAGCATGTATGCACATACATACATCTCTTCCGTTACGAGCCAATATTTCGTCCTGAACATGGTTGCCGTCCGTGGGTCAGAAGATCCATGACGCATTGCATGTCAAAGAAAACCTCGAGTCAGGTTACAAGCCTCGTATGCCGAGATAGGATGAAGGCAGTCTTTACTTCATATCTTCACCGTTGAATTAGCGTAAGGCTTCGAGGCTGGCCGAAAGGGAGTTGAGCCCTTGGAAAGAGGGGATGGTATATGAGCCAGGCATAACATATGAGGGGCGATTTTAACAAGACGAACTCACCTTGGCAGGGTAGATTGTCTGGATGGTCGCATGGTGGGGTATTGATAGCGAGTATCCGTCCAATTCCTATGCTAGGGGGGGGGGGGGGGGGAGGGCTAGAAGCGGCCCCCTTTTCTCGACCTTACTCAAGCTTACTCCCTGGAGCTTGAGCGAGATCCAGAACGCAGGATTGAGGTCCCCCACCAGTATCAAGCCTAAGCTTCCCAAGAACAAAGCGGCGAGGTGATTGCACATCATACCTACCTGATGATCAATAGCACATACGAAGTCTCCGCCATTCTTCTCATGGTACCCAGGCATACATACAGACACGCATACCTACCTTGGTGCTAGGCATTTATTGGTCTCCAGCCTCGTTCGTCATTATCAGCACGCCCTGGCTTTGGCCCTGTCGAATTCTCAACAAGGCGAGCCGGCATGGTGCAACTACAGATTGGCCCAGTCTGCTTTAATCTGCCTAGAAGACGCCAATATCTGATATCTGACATTAGGTCAGGCAGATTCTCCTACCCACACATGCACATGCATGCACTTGCATTCGTAGATACTTACACTTACATACATATGTATGTGCCTACTACTACTTATGTATGTGTATGTGTGTATGTATGTGTGTTCTTCTATACCGGCCAGGTAGATTTTGTGACCGTTTTCACTCCCAGTACAGATACCTGGTAAACAATTCACATCCTCGTATATTCATGCTCTAGTAGCACGTGAATGAATAAATAGATAACAAGTCCAACGAAAACGAAAAAGAGATCAAACACTGGGAGATCTGTCCTTCAAGCTTCTAATAATTTGGGTGAAATCGGGCTTCTTAAGAACCTTGACGTCCACCAGCGTCAAGTCGGCTTCGGTCTCCGATATATCATCCTCTGTATCAGATTGCGATCCAGACTCGGCAGATTTCGATTGAGTGTCGGCAGATCTTGGACTCCTTCCTCCCCTCATGTCTAGATATCTTAACCTGGATTCATTAGTCGCTCCACAGTTGTCTCTCAGGTACTTGGGAGCCTCTGGCCAAGCTGGGTAATCCCGTGTGTAGAAACTCTTTCGCTTGGCTCCATTCCGGGAGGGACTCCAATAGCGTGGCCCCAAGTTAGAGACGTCATATTCCCAGCCGCCGTTGAGGAGGCAACGCTTCGAAGTAGTGTCGAAACTGACAGCCTTGAATATTATCGGGGGAGGCTTGTGGCTAGTGCCTTCCCCGTACCTTAAAAGGACCTGCGCAGATACTGGCTTCTTGTCAGGGTTCAAAGCCGGGTATTCAAAAGAGCAGTCCCTGAAAGGAATCTTGGGGGTTAAGCCGGGAGTAGATTCGTGAAGTATAACGTCTCCATAGCGAGTGAGGTTGCGCGGATACCGCGGATTCGGTTGCGTCCAAAACTGATCGGACACAATCGGGGCCCAGTATGAGCGTATTAGCTTGGGCATGGAGGCGGCGGCGAGGACACTAATATTTGGCCATTGAGTGGGAGCCCTTATATTGTAGAGGCAGTCGGGTACGGCCACGGGTAGCATCCCGCACCGGCCCTTGTACCGGACGACGAAAGACACTGTTACATGCTTGCATGTCATTCTTGGTTCGCAGTCAAGCAAGCTCTGATCTATATCGGTCTCGTCATAGCCAGAGAAAGAATCTGCGCTGGATCCGTGATTTACTCCGATGGTTGAGGAGTTCGTCTTGGATTTGCTGTAATGGTCCGTCAAGGTTTTGCCGGAGTGTGATTCAGAAGTTCCTCCTCCACCCCAGGTGGTGGAAGCACCGCCTTCGAATATTCCAGGGATCCCGCCGCCGCCGTGGACTGTTCCAGAGCCTTCCCAATGCTTTCCGCTAGAGCTACCACTTTCACTTGTGTTCGTATGGCTACTCTCACCCGTGTCCGATATCGTAGTTTGATCAGTGTTTTCGTAGTTCCATCCGAGTCTTTGTGTACTTGTCTTTGCGTGTGACTTGATAGTGGTTTTTGAGAAGCCATGCCACAAACTGTCCTGGATGGCATGTCCAATATCGAACTCCAAGCTGATATCTTCGAGTATTGTCCAGCGTAGGTGAATGCATTTTGGAATTTCACGAGATGTATTCGTTATGTTGTTCGTAGACACTGAAGCGAGCGGGGCCTCCGTGTAAGGAATATGATCAATGGAGTCGAAGGGCTCAAAGACTTCGACCACGTCACGTATCCTCGCATCGTTTTTCACACGATTCGTGATGTCGACGGGCACAAATTACCCCTGCTCGGCCACCGTGGAAGCGGCCATCAAGGCGACCAGGCTGCTAAAAACAATAGTAGGAATCATTTTGAGGTCGTGAGCAGCTGGATTCCTCCAAGAGAATAGATTTAATTCCAAAGAGGGACGTAAGAGAGAAACGAGTTGTCGAGAGTGAGAGGCCGCTCGGAACATGGATTATGCGATCGACGATGCCTGAATTTATAGATATGGAGAAGAGAACCAGCTTGTTTGCCTTTTCAAGTCGGCCTTGAGCATCTGCCTACATGCTCTGCTGTTCTGCCTTGATGCCTGGGGTATCTGCCTGCCTACGTCCAAAGCAGAATGGTGCGTACGGGAGCATTAGTCGGACTCGAGCTCGTAGCTCTCGAAATTAAAGCCAAGCCAGCTATTGATGTGTATGTACAATGCAGCACTCTGGGTCGTGGGCGAGAAATCCGTAAACTGGAATCACTGACAACGCTGAAGGATGAGTCTCCCGGATTTGTGGATAAAGTATACCTGTAGGTAGGAGTCAGTAATAGCGGTCGAGGCTGATTTGCCGGTTCGCAGCCAACTTTACCCCCTTGCCCCGGCTCTGACGACCTGTCGCGCTATGCCTTCTGGCGAAATTCCTCTGCAAATTTATGCGATGAACAAGATGGGCTAAGTGGCACCGGCTCGCCGACTTAGTGGATCAGCATGAATCCATCGAAAGATAGACAAAGGACCCAGGAGTCGTAAAGAAGTGGAGGGTTAGGCATCTTATTGGACTGAGTCTACATCATCTTTCAATAGTCATATTTTGAGGATCGAAGCTAGTTGCCTTGAAGTGTAGGGTCAGGCATTCTTTGAAGGGATCGGGAGAGTCGATGCTATGGTCTCCTGGAAAGAGACTGAATCGTACAGAGGTCGAGAGCTAGGCGTTTTATTGATAAGAGAAAACATGATGGAATATTCATGCAATTTCTCGTATCTTGAGGATGAGAGTCTGTCTCCTTCAAAGAGAATGAATCGTAAAGAAGTGGAGGACTAAGCGTTTTATTGGGAAAGGAAAAAAGACCAGAGAAAAGTTCTGCCAAAGAGATGGAATCCAAATTATGCCTTGAGGACAAGAGTTGGTCTCCCCCCCTTTACATAGGCGACAATGGTATCAGCTTCAGCTTGGGAACTCTGCCGTCTTTAGATTTCACTGTTCTCTCGTTCGTCTCAAGATGCTTGCGCAGAAACTTCTCTCGCTTCTGGCTGCTGGCCTCATTGGAGGAATCTACGGCCTCCCGGTGAATACCGCCTCTGTCGAGCCATCGAACAACCGTGTTCTCATAGGCTATAGAGTTGTCCACCCGGTATGCATGCTGCCGCCGTCCTCGTTCTCAGTGCCAGCGACTATTATCCCTGTGGCTGATGTGCTAGTATCTTCACACAGGTCCAAGCCGCAAAATATGAAGAATATGGGACCTTAACCTACGATATGAACTTCCATGGCAAAGGAACCCAGCTAGGACTTGGTGTCTATACAACCTTCAAGGCCGGAGATTGGACACCCGAGTCAATGGATGGCGTGGAATATGTGTTCGTCCATGATATCGTTCCCCTGAATCAATCAATGAGTCTGACACTTCGCTTCTATTTCAAGCCATCTTGCCATTACCGCCAGTGCCGACAAGTGGAACGAAGTGCAGAAAGTATGGGTGCCGAATGAGCTATTCCGTGGAGCTTCGGTTCCCGGGTATATTAGTAGGATGGGCTTGGACCCCAACAGAGTGGTGGCCATATCTTACATCAATGGGGATAATAAAAACCCGCCTCAGATGATGGTCCCCCTTGGTTTACTGGACGAATATGGCGGCAGCCACGAGTTCCGAATTCAACGAGTGGCCAAGGAAGATCTAGAGAGGCAGCCAGTCGTCAACTACGAGACGTGGAAAGAAGTACAGCTTGGTCCTCCTCCACACCAGTTGCCTGAGCCAACCGACAGGAACTGGCCACCACTAGTCTATCGAAAAATTAGACCTACGGGAACGAAGCAGGAAACGACTAAAGCTCTTCAGGAAGCAAGAAACCGCTTGGACGATCTCAGGGCAGAAATAGCATCGTCAAGGCAGAGTCTTCTTAAGGTAGAAGAAACCCTCAAGGCATTAAAGGATCAGGAATCGGAGGGCAAGACGTTGGACTCTCAAGGAAAGTCCAAGTTGAGGTCATACACCTATAAGAAAGAAGATTGGGAAGCAGTAATCGAAGCCACCGAAAAGTCGATCCAGGCTACTCAAGATGAGGTTGATGCGCTTGAAAAGGAGGAGATGGGCAGCACACAACAAACCGATGGCCGTCGTCAGCGGCCGCAGATGCCTACCAAAGTTGGCGACGACCTCAGCCGAACAATACCTGGCGGTTCCAGTCAAGTTCCCGACGGTTCCCACCAAATTCCCGGCGGATCCCATCAGATCCCTAGCCGAGTCGCCGCGGAAGGAGGCGGCGAAGGCGCCGAGGCACCTGACCGTGAAGGCGTCGAGACATCCGACAGCGAAGGCGTCGAGGCGCCGGAGAATTAGAGGATGAAGGTACCAAGGATTCAGACGTCGACGAAGCCATCGACTTAACGCGCTTCGGTTCCTCGACCAGCTCGAGCAACACACTGCGCCGGTTGGTGTTGACACGTAGACTGGGCTTCGGAAAAAAGAAAACCGGGGGATCCCGTAAGCCCAATCCACGGCCGACTGAGCCGGGCCGGCAGCCAACGGAGGCGAACGACGGCGACGACGACGACAAATCGGAAACCTCGGTGAACAAAGACGAAGAGCGGTCCAGACAGGCCGAAGACAAGCAGGAAAGAAAGGCACAGGCTGAACGATAGTTCTTAGGTTGGAAGGGGAATATTGAGAAGTCTATGTCTTTTTGCACAAGAATGCCGCACTCTTTTCTCTCTTTCGTGCCTCTTTTCCTTATTTCTTTTCGTTTCTTCCTAGTCAATTAGAAAGGAGATAGAAGTAAACTAGCTATAGACTGTCGTCATTATCCATCTCAAATGTCTCGTCAACGTATCTTCAGGATGAACGGACTTCTTATACATGTGAGCACGCTCAAATACAAGATGGGGGAACAATCATCTTTACATCAAGTTGTGGCTATCAATCCGATTAGACCTATTCGCCTTGTTCATTATATAGGTACAAACATAGTAAGTAGTTAGCATGTGCGTAAGTATCTGCGTCCAAAGAGGATGATGAGGGATCGGTCCAACCCTCGATATTTGAAAATTACACTTCGCGATCAAGCGACTGCCCCAGCACCATATCATGATAAACACCCCTTTTCGCCACCAGCTCCTCATGCGACCCCCTCTCGACGATACGGCCTCTCGCCAAGACGGCAATCAGCTTCGCTCCCCGGATGGTGCTCAGCCGATGAGCGACCGCCACCGTCGTCGTCTGTCCCCCGGCCGCGGCCCGGTCCAGAGCGTGCTGTACTAGCCGTTCCGATTCCGAGTCGAGGGCACTGGTCGCCTCGTCGAGTAGGAGGAGGCGCGGACGCCGGACGAGGGCCCGCGCGATGGCTATGCGCTGCCGCTGACCCCCTGAGAGGGAGAGCCCTTGCCCTCCGCAGGGGGTCTCGAGGCCTTGAGGTAGGGAGGCGATGAAATCCCATGCGTTCGCCGCTCGGCAGGCCGCTTCGATGGCCGCCGTGTCGAGAGACGACGAGGGCGAGCCCATGGAGACGTTATCACGAACCGAGCCTTGATAGAGGACCGGCTCTTGCTGTACGAGGGCCACGTCTCGTCGGAGACGCTGTCGGCCTTGGAAGCGGACGTCGTGGCCGTCGAGACTGACGCTGCCCGAGCTGGGGTCGTAGAAGCGCTCAAGTAGGGCGATAATGGTCGACTTTCCGCAGCCCGAGGCGCCGACCAGGGCCACCATGGAACCGGGCGCGACGGAGAGACCGATGTCGCGCAGGACGCGTTGTCGTGGGCGCTGCGGAAATGCAAAGTTGACATCTTCGCACGTCGCTGCCATACCCAGCTTCTTCTCCTCTTGCGGCGAGTCCTCCGAGTCATCATAGTCGTCCTCATTTTCGTCATCGTCAAGCAGCTCGACGGAGCGGCGCAGGCTCACGATGTAGTTGATGGCGGCTTGCGCCTTGGTGATGCTCGTCGTGTACTGGAACATCATGGCGGCCGCCTCGCCCGAGTAGATGACGGCCATGAAAACGGTGAAGAATTGCGCATTTGAGTACTCGCCCGTCGATACAAGCTGCCCGCCGTACCAAAAGCCCAAGGCAGAGGCAAGCAAGGATACGGACTGGCTGAGAGAGTAGAAGAACATGCGCCAGCCGAGTCCGGCCAGTGCTCGCGTCGCCACGTTGCGCAGCGCCTCTTCGAAGCGGCCGACGACGACGCGCTCCAGCGCCAGCGACGAAACGGTTCGGATACCCATGGCCGCTTCCGCCGCGATGCCGCTTCCGCGGGCGAAGAGGGCTGCCGTATCCTTCTCAAATTGGTACTCGAGTCGGATGCGGATATAGCCGGCGAAGACGAGAACCGGGAGGGCGCCGAGCGACAGAGTCAGTCCCAGCTTCCACCCGTACGCTATGGCCAGCGCCGCCGACGACACAAGGTTGATGGCGTTGATGAGCAGCAGTTCCATGTTAACCGACAGCAGCTCCTGCAGCGACGTCGGCTCCGACGCCAATCGTGAGACGAGAGCACCCGTCGAGTTTTCAGGTCGATCAAAGAAGGCCATGTGCTGGCGCAGCGTGTTGCTGAATATCTCGCTGCGATAGAAGCGCATCACCGTCTGGGCTAGAACGTTGGCGAGCCAGCCGGCGATGGCATAGGCCACCAAGTTGGCCAGCGCGACGATGAAGAACATCAGTGCGATGAAGTTGGCGCGCGACTGATCTACCTTCTCGAACGCGTCGAGCGCCTCGGCGAAGAGGATGGCCAGGGCGGGAGAGGTGCCGCCGGCAATGATGAGGCATACGGCCGTGATGGCCAGCGGACCCCATAGCGGTCGTTGCTCGCCGAGGATGAGGAGTAGGCCGCGGAGGAGTCCGTATTCGCTGTCGCTGGATCTCTCGGGCACAATGGACCCGGCGATGGTCGAAACGCGCGTAGGCACCAGATCAAGATCTGCCACATCGGCGTCGTGACCGTTCGACTCGTCCTTGCGCTCCTCCTTGTCATTCACGCCGCCGCTACCGAGGTTCTGAGCTTCGACGAGCCGGGCGTAAGCGCCGCCGCGGTCTATGAGCTGCTGATGCGTCCCGCTCTCGACCACCTCGCCCTTGGATACGACTACAATATTGTCGGCGTCGCGGATCGTCGAGAGGCGGTGGGCGATGACCACCATGGTGCGACCTTTGCCGACGTTGTTGAGGGCGGCTTGCACAATCTTCTCAGCCTTGGGGTCGAGGGCGCTGGTGGCCTCGTCGAGGAGCATGACGCGTGGGTTGGAGATGATGGTGCGGGCGATGACGATGCGCTGCTTCTGGCCGCCCGAGAGGGAACAGCCACGCTCGCCGATTTCCGTATCGTAGCCCTGTCCTGTGTTAGCGTCTAGTTTCCTGGCTTTCCAGTCTAGTCAAAGCCTACGTTGGGCAAATCCTCTATGAAGTCGTGGGCGTAGGCCGCCTGGCAAGCCTCGACCACGAGCCTGCGTTTCTCGTCGTCGGAGACATCAGCCAAGTCTGTGGTGGCAAGGCCGTCGACGACATTCTGAAAGACTGTCCCACTGAGGAGAGTAGGCTCCTTTAGCAACAACAAACTGCGTTAGCCAGCATCGTCTAGAAGAGATCGAATGTTGCCGCACCTGCTGAACCAGCCGAACGTTAGTACGCAGCCAGCGCAGATTAAGGCTGGTGATTTCGTGGCCGTCAAGGGTGACGGAGCCAGCCGAAAAAGGGTACCATCGCTCCAAGATACCAAAGATGGTGCTCTTGCCGGAACCGCTGGCGCCGACGAGGGCCGTGGTGCGGCCGGCCGGGACTTTGAGGTTGAAGCCGTCAAGGACGACTGCCTCGGGCCGCGAGGGGTAGGTGAACCGCACGTTCCGCAGCTCGATCTCGCCGCGGAGACTTGGGATGCAGACGCCTTCGTCGGAGAGAGAGTCTACGGCTGACCGACGATCGATGACGCGGAAGAGATCCTTGGCGGCCGCTGTAGCCTTGGAGATGGCAATGGTCTGGGGGGCAATCTGTGTGAGGGCTTGGGCAGCGACGAGAACGGCGAAGATGACGCTATCAGGGCTTGGTCAGATGGCCCGTAGAGTCTCGAAGGGGGAAATCAGGGGTAATAACTAACGTAACGACGGTGCCAGGTTCTGAAATCTCGCCGGCTCTATACATCCTCATGCCCTGCCAAAAAGCCAGAGCGTATCCGGAGATGACGCAGAAGAACTCAATGGGGAAGAGGATGGCGTAAACAATAGACTTGCCGTCTCCAATTCGGCGAGCACGGTCGAGGATGGCGTCGAAGCGGCGAGCGAGTCTGGGGAACACCCAAAAAGCATGGGCGGTACGGATAGAAGCAAAGGCCTCCTGGGCGAGGATACCACTCTCGGCGTAGATGTCAAACATGCGGTACTCGAGGGAAACGTCCCGAGCAACGCACCCGCCTGTGACGATGACGTTGAGCGGTACGATGGCAAGGATAATGAGAGTCAGCTTCCACTGAACGGCGAAGGCGACGACGAAGGCGATGATAAAGCTGGAGATGGCTTGGATCGTTAGGCCCAGCTTTTCCGATATGCCGGCGCTGACGAGATTCCCGTTGGTGGTGATTTGGTTGGAGACGGAGGAGGTCGGCGCGTCAAAGTAGGGGATTTCCTGCCGAAGGAGTTGGCGCAGGAGGTCGACGCGAAGGGACTTTGTAGCACGGATTGCCGTGACGTTGACGAGCACCTGGCAAGGTCAGCATCTTGACTGATCCAACAAAGCCCAGAAAGGCCGTACCGTCCAAATGTACGTCAAGGCAAGCTTGGCGATGAAGATGTAGACAAAGTAGAGGCTGGCGTTGTGAGTTCAAGTCCCAGTTGGGTGAGTCAATCGGGTGAGAGCACGTACGAGAAGCGAGAAACCTCCTGTCGGTAGCCGGCGGGTGAGAGTCTACCCGCGGCGAAGTCGTTGAAGACGTTGACGAAGCGGCCGAAGACAATGTCCATTACGGGCAGGGCGGCGCTCGAAGCGACGACGCAGAGAAAGGCGATGGCGTTCATGAGCCAGCCCCTTGAGTCGTTGTAATGGAAGACGCGCTGCAGAGGTGGGAAGTGTTCATCGTTAGCTTGATAGATCGGTATATCTTGCTCTCCCTTTGATCTGACGAACCACGAGATACTTGAAGCTTGCGCCGCCATCGCCGCTTTTGGGGCCGGGCTTTTCGCTGCCGCTGTCGCTGCCGCCATCGTCGGCTCGGGCCATCACTTTCTCGTCAAGGGCTGCCATAGCAGAACTGGCCAATGCCGAAGAAGTGAGAGAGAGATGTGGAGGCGAGGAAGCATCTAATGACACAATGAAAGGGGAGAAAGAATGAGATGAAGCTGGGGGGGGTAAGGGATGTTTTGTTTGTTGCATTTTCTTTTGGGAGAAGTGCCTCTTCTTTGCTCTCTCGTTTTCGTCTTCTGAGTCATATAATCGCCTTGCTCATCTCTGGATCGTTAGATCTTCGCTTCGGGACGACCAACAAAACATGGATGTACGGATACGTATGTAACAGAAGAAAAATGAAGTAAACAAGGAAAACTACGGAGTAATTCCGTATACGAGGTGCTCATCCCAGCTCCTGCAAGCCTCCTCGCTGTCAAGCCTGTCACTGAAAAGGCCGCTTTCCTACTAGTAAAAGGTGTTGCTTGGCGTGGCCTCGTGGAACAATGGAAAGCCCCACTTCACTTCGTCCAACCCCCGCCTTAAAAAAAAAGTGGCTACCCAGCCCTATAGCTACGCTTCTACAAATTACTAAGACAGCGCCAAGACCTGCGGCTCTGTTTCGCCCCGCTTCCGCAGCCCCCACCCCGCGGACTCCGCGGACCCCGTCCCTCTCTTCTGTGGAGCCGTCATCTCTCTCCCATCTCGATCGCGCCGTCTCGGAACGCCTTCTTTTCGCGCGCTCACCTCAATCAATCAATGCAGAGCTGATACTACCCTCGTCTGTCTTATTGTCCACCGCCGTTACGCGGTTTCCTCCCCTTCCCCCCCGTCATGCAGACAGAGCCCACTCCGGATCTCACCGCCGATGAAGCATCAGGTGGACGTAGAGCTGTGAGTGTCGTGTCACGTGCCTTTTTTCTTCCTTTTTTTCTCTTCCCCCAGTTCGTCCTTCGAGAGCCTGTTGGCACGTTGCGCGTACGTTGGCTTTAGCTGCTAACGGTCAATAATGCTTGTCGTCGTCGATGTTAGTGCGATCAGTGCCGATTGCGCAAGGTACGGTGATACCCATTGTCTCGGATTGATTACTCGGTACCTATTGTTCGCGACTAACCTCCTTCGCCTCAGATTCGCTGCGACCGCGAGTGGCCATGCTCCAATTGCCGCGTCGCCAAGCGGTCTTGCTCTTCTACGGGCCTTGGCCAACGGCCCAAAGAGCCTCGACAACGAGTGCTCATTTCTTCTCGCTAGTCCGTTAACCCCTTCCCCTCCTGTCGGCACGACGAGTCGCTGAACTCCCCCCTCCGGATAGCGAGACCAAGATAGACCAAATCGAGACTCGTCTCGCCAATATTGAAGGCCTCCTCAGAAACCTGCACCCCGTGAACCCCGACGATCATGGTCTCCCAACGTCCAGCAGCAACATTCAAAACAATAACAATAACCCCTTTATCAACACACCCGCCACCGTGCCCACTGTTGCCTCCACCGCAGATAGCGAGGATGAGTCGGTCTTGGTCGGTGATGAGGGGTTGACAGCCCAGACGACCTTTGCCAGCGAGTTTCTCGAGAAGGCCGTTGGTCGTACAGCGATGCCTCAAGCGAGCCCTAAAATGGAGGCTGCTCTAGCCAACCTCCGCCAGCTCGTCAAGATGCAGAGACGTCGTTCCAATAACTGTGGTCCTCGCTTTCCGCTGCAGAAGCCGCTTCCTCCTGGCGGTGTCTGTAAGCTGCCCATGCCACCCATGCCCGCCGTCGTCGAACTCCTGAAGCAATCTAAGAGTGAGTCGTCGCCTCCTTTATCACAGAGCCTCGCTAACTATATCTCTTCTTTCGAGCTGCTCCCCCGACTCTCTTCTCCGTCATCTGCTCACTCGTCGGCCTGGCTGACTTCTCCAACCTCTGCCGCCTCGTATACTTTGCTACAGACGACTTTTCCGACGCCACGTTTACCATTGTCAATGCCATGCTCTACAACCTCTTCATGGAGCAGCACGCTCTGGCCACCGACCCCGTGGTCCGCGAGGAATATCATGCCTACATGCAACAATGCCGCGCCAACCTCGAGACGTGTCTTGCAAACACCCCACTCTTCCTCTCGGCCAAGACGGAGAATATACAGGCCCTCGTGTTCGGGGTAGCGCTCCCTCCCTCTTTTTGCCTCCTTTGTACTTGGATATAACGTTCCCCAGCTAACGCGCGCAGGCCGTCTACGCCATCGACGTCTCGCGACCCTCCGTTGCATGGCATCTCAGCTGCATGGCCGCCCAGCTGTGCCAGTCGGCCGGCTACCACCGGTCCGAGACGCTCAAGCACGACTCGGCCTCCGTCTCCAACCTAAAGCGGACTCTCTTCTGGCACGTCTACACCCTGGACAAGAGTCTCGGTCTGAGACTTGGGAGGGCCCCGGTCATCAACGAGTGCGACATCGATATTCCCCGTGTCTTCGACTTTGACGTTTTGGATCCCATCAAACCGAGCAGCATCCCGACTCTGTGGGTCAAATTTAGTCACCTGCAGAGTTGCATCTACGAACAATTGTGAGTCACCGGCATCGATGATTCATTGATCCCTGCACAACGGCTTGCTTATACGAGGCCCGCAGATACAGTCCCGCAGCCTTGGCACGTCCACGGGCGGAGCTCACCGAGCGGGCTAGAGCATTGGCAGAAGACTGCCGGCGGCTCGAGGCCGAGTCTGAAAAGTGTCGGGAGCCGGTGTACAGCTACCTCAAGGCTGCCAACACGTCGGGCATGGTTGACATCTTCTTACGAGGCGATGAGGTACAGTTTCAAGTGACCTTTACGCTCGTCTATCAGATTATCCCCGCGCCCGAGGGATCACTTAGCCGTTTTTGCGACGAATGCCTAGAGGCGGCCCGCAAAGCCATGAGGATCCACCAGCAATGCGGCGTGAGAAATCTGGGTAGCTTTTTTCGCTCTATTTACCTCCACTGGTGAGTTACGTCTCGGCCGTCTTGAGACGTCGCTGACCTTGCCAGGAACCTGCTCCTGATACCCTTTGCACCCTTTTTTGTCCTTTTCTGCTACGTCATAGAAACGTCGTCGCCCGACGACCTCAAGCCTCTCCACGAATTCGTCGCCTCCCTCGCCGAGTCGCGAGGGTGTTCCGAGTCGGTAGACAAGCTCTATCGGCTGACGCAGGTCATGGTCGATATCGCCAGCCTGTACGTTGAGGCCAAGTCGCAGCAGCAAGATGACCAGGCCATGGTGCCAATAGGTGACGAATTCGAGATGTATCTAAGTCAATTAGGATTCATGCCAACCGAGGACCATACCATGAGCAATACGCCCAACGCTGATGGCAAGGGACTTACAGCTGTCAACGGACAAGTGGCGCAGATAGCCGACTGGTTTTCCGGGAACATGAATATGATGGGTTTGTTGGAGGAGGACCTGTCGCAGATAGACTCGTATCGGTGGATGCAATAACACACGGGGCCATAGAGAACGATGATAAGAAGGAAAGGGGACGTGACTCATACATGCAGGATAACGGAAGAAGACAAAAAATGTCGTAGCACCGCTTTAGTCGGTGGGGAAACGCGGATCGTAGCGTTCGAAGCCCTCGTCCTCGGTGTCGCTTTCGTTGGGCGCTTCTTGCTTGGGGGTAGCCTCGAGCTTCACAGTCTCCTGCTTCACGGTCGAGTCGGTAGCAGCCGGTTGGGCAGCCTCCTTGGAAGCAAAGGCACTTTTGAAGCCGCTGCGCTTGAAGCCCGGTTTCGTCCCGGGGGCGGGTGCATCTTTTTCCTCAAAGGTAATGCTAACGAGACCGTCGGCCTTGGCTTCAGCCTTGCGAGCGCGGGCGCCGGCGTTGGGATCGCGGACCATGGCCTTCATGTCCTTGAGGCGCTGCTTGTGGGTGTGGTCGTAGCTGCTGAGGTGGGCTTCGTACTCGTTCATGCGCGAGTAACCCTTGGAACAGAGCTTGCAGAAGAAGGACTTTTGTGCTTCGCGTGCCGACGACGTCTGCGGCGGAGGGAGGGTTTGGTGTCGCTTTGGAGGTTGAGAGTTAGCGGGTGTGGTTTTTTTCTTCTGCAGTCAGGAAATTCGGCTCACCGGTGGCATTTCGAAGAACTTTCGCGAGAGAGACGGTTCGTTGGCGCGGGGATGAAGAGAGAAGATAATGGAAACGCGTCAAGGTTGGAGGAGGACGATGGTGGGAATGTGCAGCTATGGCGGCAACTAAGTTGGTAGTCCAGAGTATAGGGTAGCTTCACTCTCCCCCTGGCTGACACATCAGTCTCGAGAACTGCACTTCACCGCGTCACGGCGTCACTTCACTGCCTTCAGAGACGAAACATAACAAAAAAACGCCAGATAGAGACCAAAGAAGTTGAAATCCGAATAAGGCATCTGGCGATGGACACGCCTCGGCAATGGCAGCGTCGCGACTCGCAGCAGACGCTGATTTCTCTACTGCAGTTGGATCCGTCGCCGATAGATTCGCCGCCCCCGTCGCCGTCGCCGATTCATGACAAGGAGTTGCCGCCGCTGCCGGCGCGGAGTGGCTCTTCGACGACTGGTGCACCGGGGCTGAGCGCGAACGGTGGCCGCGGCGCAATCTTTTATCGTGCGTGTCGTCGATCCATCTTTTCTATCTCTGTCTGTCTTTTTCTCTCTTCCTGTCTCTCCCTAACTAGGTAGCCTCCCTTTCTTTACAGTGACGCGACTGCAGCGGTACTCGAGCTTCGCCACCGGCCTCTTCGCGTCCATACACCTCGCCAACGTCTCGTTGATACCACTCGCAACGCGATCCGTCCCCGGCTCCGAAACGTATCTTCTCATGACGCGCGAGATCTACCAGACGCCTCTGGCTGAGCCGCTGGTGGTGGCTCTGCCCGTGTTGGCGCACGTCGGCGCTGGTCTTGCCCTGCGACTGTTAAGGCGATGGCAGAACATGCGAAGGTACGGGGCCGCGACGCCCGCCATGTACGCTCTGCACCGAAAACGAACAGCGACCAATGACAGCGTGAGGCTGTGGCCGTCGCTTAGCTACGTCTCGGCTTCGGGCTATGTCCTGACTGTCTTGTACGCCGCCCACGTAGCCGTCAACCGCGTCCTGCCGCTGGTTGTCGAGGGCGACAGCGCCAACATCGGGCTGGCGTACGTTGCTCACGGCTTTGCTCGCCATCCGGGACTGGCATTGGCTGCCTACGCCGGTCTTATCGCCACAGCCTGCGGACACATGGCCTGGGGAACGGCTCGATGGCTCGGTCTCGCCGACGGTCGTTCCTCTAAGCGGCGGCGGATGGGTGTCAATGCTGCGGCTGCCGGCATGGCGGCGCTCTGGGCTGCTGGTGGGCTAGGCGTCGTGGCGAGGGGGGGAGCGGCTCAGGGTTGGGTCGCGGCGGCTTACGATCATATGCTTGCTGCTGTGCGGCTGTGAGCAAGGTGGGAGCAGCGCGCTAGGTTTTGTGTTTCCTGCTTTGGGGGGCGTTATCGGGGTTTCGTGATATAGCATTGCTTTGGCAGCAGGAAGGCAGAAGGGGGGCGTTTTATATTCTGGTATGGATGGGGCTGCCAGCTGGCAATGGCGGCATCCACAGTGTACTCTCAAAGACAATGTACGATAGGGAGCGAATATATGTATGTAGATTTCTCGACACTTGGATGACGTTGTCTTTAAGCTGTTTCATACCTGTTCCGTTGCGATTTCTTGGAGGTGTGAAGCAGCAGCATCTTCGGAGCGGGTGCTTCCGATCTCCGAGGCAGCTCTATCGGTATAGCGCCAAAACGCCGTTTGCTCTAACCACTACCCGTACTCCTCCACTCATCATCCTTTCCTCCACTCATCTCCTCTCCACCCATCTCTTCTTTTCTCCTCTCCTCTCCTCTCCTCTCCACCTCCCTTCTTCTCCCACTGTGGGCCGCTGCATCCTGGATAGCCTCGGATCAGCGATCATTAAAGATAAACACCCTGACCCACTTACGCCTCGTTCTCCTCTCCTCCACTTCATCCCTGCCAAGAACCACCACCCGTTTCGAAGCCGCCGGCTGTGATGGCTGGGGTTAAGCGCCCACAAGTGCCCGATGGCGGCGGAAACGACATTGACGAAGTTCGCCCGCCTCCTGCACTTCGCCACTCCGCCGCCTTGCCGAAAGACTTCGTCTCGACGCTGTCCGACGAGATCCTCGTTCGCATCCTGTCCTACATGGACGAGAGTGAATTGCTCAGCATCTCACTCGTCTCGCGTCGTCTGAACCGAGTAACTGCCGATTCGCAACTTTGGCGAGTTCATTGCTTCTCTCGGTTCATTGTTCCCCGCTTCCGTCGTTTCTCGCGGGCTCAACCTACGATGCCTGTTCTGCGCCGCAGAATCGTGGACAGCAATAGTGACGCCGACCACGACCAGAAGATCGACTGGAAAAAGCAGTATATGCTGCGACACAACTGGTCTAAAGGCCAATGTGTGACTAGTCAGCTTCTCATTCGAGACGCCAACCTGCCGTCGTCGACGCAGCTACCGGCATCGCCCAAGTGGCAGACTTTGGTCAAGGTGGTTGATGGCTTGGCAGTGACGGCTGATGCTCGGGCTGGTCTGCGGGCGTGGAATCTCAGGACTCGCAGTCTCATCGCTAAAATCGACCTGGATGGACCCCTTTACCTTCATCCTACGTGCCTGGTTCTCGACGATCAGCAGCTGGAGAAGTCGGCCTTGCTTGACATCTCGGCTGGCTTCCACCGAGGCACTTTTGCAGTGTGGCGGCTCGATATTCGTCAGCGGAAACTGGTCCCGCTGTACTGCCAGGAAAGCGGTGATTGCGATCCACTCGTCGCCATTGCATATCAGCATCCATATATACTAACAATGTCCAGTTCCAGCTCTCTCTGCCTCTGGGCCTTTGACTCGATCGACAAAGACGACGATAGCGGAAGATCTGCGGATGCGCTGCAGCTCGGCTCGCCTCGTCAGCTCACATCGCTCAAGTCGCATTCCCAACACATGCCGGTGACACTGTCGATCCGCAATACTGCGACGGCAGTGGTGGCCTCTCTCGTATACACTTCTCACTCGCTGGATGGTTGGATCATCAGCATTCATGATCAGGACATATATCGACCTGAAGGGCAGTCGCTTGTCGAAGCCTTCAGGTCTCGCAAGGCCTCCACAAGTCCCACAAGGACGCGTTTATCCGAACTGGCTTCTGAGAGGCGGCTGCGGCGGCTACGGCGGCGGTGGCGGCGCGGCGGTGGCGGCTGCTTTGAAGACGACGACGACGACGACGACGAAGGAGAAGCTGACGACGAGTTAGACGGTCCCATCCGGCTATCCTACAACCATCCATACCTTCTGGTTACGCTACCTGACAACTGCATGATTATTTATCTGTGTACGGCGACGGCTACATCTATGACCATCTCACCAGGCACCCATCTCTGGGGCCACACGTCGGGAATTGCGGACGCGGAGATAACGCAGCGAGGGAAAGCCGTTAGCGTCAGCTCGCGAGGTGAGGAAATGAGGGTATGGGATCTGGAAGGGCGGTTCGATGCCGCCAGCATCGAGGTTCGGCCTCGGAAGCCGACGGGGGAGGGGCAGGAGCCGGAGATCGCGACGTCTCTCGATGCCGATTACTCAAGCATGAAGAAATGGGTCGGCTTCGACGATGAGATGATTGTTGTTCTCAAGGAGGAGAAGAATGGGGAGCAAAATCTAGTGATTCATGATTTTGCCTGATGTTTTGCGGAGGGATGTCGGGACAGCGGCGACTTTGGTTCCGATGCTGCGATGAGCGTCTTGTCTCTGGGGACAAGGCTGATGGGCGGATCACACTCTGAGGACGTGTAGAGTAGGTAGATAGCATTTCGTTGTAGAAGAAACGGACTGCACATTAGTCGCAATGACTCAAGCCTGGACGTAGACTACACAAGTCATCGTTGTCTAGGTAGGTAGGTAGGCAGGCTATTCGAGAGCCCTCTTCTATGCCTGAACAACTACCTAACAAGTGGCAGGGTTGTGATACGTTGAGTGTGACGAATGGGTGACAAAGTGGGCTGGTTCCTGAATTGGAGCTGTAACTAGGTACGTAGGTAGTAGGCATGTATGTACGGATATGCATAACCCGTTTGGATGATAAATAGGTCAATTCAGCTGATGGGGACTCAAATGGCGTCATGCTCGTTGGTTACGCTGTGATTGAAGTGTTCTGGCATTGGATACGGTGATGCTTGCGAGAGTCAGGCCTACAATCGAGCTGAGTGGAGGCAGTTTGCCACAGATAGAGTGGCCACAGATGGAGCGATGGATTGCGGCTGAGCAGACGGCAAGAAGGGGAATCGAGATGATTCCATGACCTTGCCGCCATTCACACCCTTTCGTGTCAGCGGGACAGCGGTAGAGGGATTGATAGTCCGGCCTTATCTTGTCCGGGACATGTGGGATAGGTGGTGTATGTATCCGTACTGTGTCTCCCTGTAAGCGACGAAGGCATGTGAGACTGCTGAAGATATCGCACCGTATGAGCTCCGTATATGTCACTCTTTCTTTCGGGGAAATACAAAGATTTCAATTCGAATCATGATGCGGATATAGAGGGAGAGAGAAGAGGAGAGTGAAGAGTAGTTGTGGGTGTGAAGCGTCAAGTGACCGTGGACGAAGCGGCGAGAGTCATCATCCGACCGCGTCACGATGTCGCATCCTGCTGAAGAGAGGTGCTACTAGTGACGGATCTAATTTTTGGGGGGGTGGTGGGTGATGATGGCGAACCGCTTTTGCCGTGCATATTCTATGTGTACCTAGGTAGGTATGTACGGAGTCTGTACGCATGTATCAAGGTAGAAAATATGGTTAACAGAAGGGCCTGTTTGGCAAGTCAATGAGAAAAGTGAAGAAGCAAACAAAGCAGAGAAGAAAAAGGAAATTAACAGACGATCTACAGAGTATCCGTAGGCAGACGAACAAACATGTGCCAAGATACGGATATTTTTAACTACCTACCTACTAACGTACGGATAGTGAATACCGAGGCATGCTTTTCATCCCCGATCCTCCATTACGTAGGTAGGTAGGTAGGCAGTCCGTATGGATGGACGGGAATTTCGACGCTTAGCTGCGAGGGGCATAGCCGCATAACCGTCTTTTTGTTTCGGAGCCCCGGTCCTGTGACTCACAACATCCTGGCAGGGCAGAGACGAAGTCAATGAGACGGAGGACGGAGTTACGAGAGAAGTTGTCCTCTTTCGCAGGACTTGTTACACAGGGGAATGCTAGAAACTAGGAGCTAGGAATGCCATTGGCTGAGAAGGGCAAAAGGAAAAGAGCTATTTGGGCGAAAAGTGAGCTGAAGAAACTGTCTGTGATGCCAATTCCCTCTTCGATGGATGGACGATGGAGCTTATTTTTTTTGTTTTCCCATTGGACTTATCAAGTGAGGCGGACGTTGTGCTGTTTGGTGTGACCCGCTGATGAGTTGTTGTCTTGAGGGTTCACCGGGGGAAGAGAGGGGAAAGGGGGGGGTGTGGATGGGAGAAGAGGCTTGGCTCTTAAGGGGGGAAAAGGCGGAGTGGATGTCATCGTTAAAGGACAATAAAGGAGAGAAATTGAAAGAGAGGGAAAAATTGAGATAATAGAAAAGGATAGGATAGACAATAGGAAGCTGAAGGAATCGACAGAGGAGCGGACTTTACACATACACACAGCGAGAGAGATAGATAGGGGAAGGGGGGGGGGGGGGAAGCACGAACGGTATAGGGTAGGTGGCCAACCCGCTCAATCCCGGCGGGACAGATGACCTTTTAGCACTGGACAGCTGACTAGACTCTAGTGACTCTGGAGTAGAGGGGGGGGGCGTGCGTCTATGCAGGGCCGACCCGCCGAAGAAGGCTATGGCCGGCAGATGGAGGAGAAGGAGGAGGCATGGCCTTTGCAGGGGAAGGTATAAAAAAGCAGGCTTTGTAGGCGCAATGCATGCATGCATGTCTGCCCATACATATCATATATGTACATACTACGGATCAGTACGATGTAATTGTATCCGAATGGATATACTTTCCGTACTATGTAGGCAGAAAGTATTGTTAGCAGTAGCACGTTTTAAAAAAGAGTGAAAGTTTCTTCCTGCATGCTGCTAATGGAGGATCGGTAGAGGTAAGAAGAAAGGTAGCAAGTCTGTCCGCCTCGTTCGAAGAGCGCTTCCTTGGCGATTGACGGTGACGTGCTTGGCGGCGGGCCGGCGGGGAGGGGAAAGCGGACGTGCGAATATCAGCCCCGGGAGAGCCCATCTGGGGATGAGGTGGTAACAGATACTCCATACACACTGTACTAATATATGTACACTATCGTATGTGTGTAAGACTGAGACATGGTTCTTGATCGCCACCGAGCCTGTGATCCGCCGCTTATTTTTCTTCTTGGTGCATATTTGGATGCAGATTCTAAATCGCTTTCATAGGTTGGATGAGATAAAGTTGCGAGAAGGAAAGGAAAAAGAAAGGAAACACAGAACAGAGGCTGTGTCTTCCATCTTCTTCACAGTTACTCTGTACAGACGTGTGTAGGTCGAATATACATACCGATAGCCTACTATCTTTCCCCGTCTTACCTAAGGCTGGCCTCGCTTCTGCGCCCACTCCACCTCTTCCCCACTCCACTCCCCTCCCCCCCTCTCTCCTACGACACCCCCCCTCTTCTAGTCTAGCAGACAGGACCCTATCCAGCTCGTCCCACCCCCTTCCTCCTCCTCCTCCTCCTCCTCCTCCTCTTTGTCCTCCTTTGCTCTACCCTTCTTCTTCTACTTCTTCTTCTTCATTCTCTTCGTCTGCTTATTTTCTTGCCTGCTGTTTTACTCCGCTCATCGCAACTGCTACGCTCTAACACTCTCCGTCTCTTAAGTTTCACTCGTCCCAAAACCTCTTCTCTTCTTTCTTCCGTCTTCTCTTCCTTCTCTTTCCCCCCCAAACAATCGACACAATACGCCTCTACGGAGACGCAAAAAGGCACCGTGCGGCTTGCAAACGCCTCTTGTTTCCATTGAAGCAGGATTCGAGTTTCTTGGCCCGCTTCGTCATCCATTCTCGTCGTCGTCGTCATCGCCCCTCCGTCCGCTGAGCTGCCCAATCTTCTCTTTTAACCCCCGGCCCCCCCTCTCCTCGTCTCCTATACAAGTGCCCGTGGGCGCCTCGCAATCCATTGGCAAACGAACACCGCAAATAAAACAGGGAAGATTAAAAAACAGGAGTCATCCTACACGGTACCGTCAGTCCGATTCCTTGATTACTACTTAACGCCCCAATCACCGTCTTCGCTGGCTCTTTGTCCCCTCTCCTTGCGGAGGGCGTGTGCGCGTTCGCGTGCCTGCGTCTTCCGTGCTGGCCGCCACCTAACGCTTTCGCACGCATCATCCCCATCGGGTATCAACGAGGCACAAGCAACACACAAATTGTCAGCTACCTCTTGCCACGCAATCAATCGCTTTCGCTTTACTGCCAATGAGCGCTCTCAATTCCGCCCTGCGCCTATTGACAACGACAATCCATTCGACCTCATCCATTCACCCCCCCCCCCCCCCAAACAAAACAAAAAAAAAAAAAAAAAAAGAACAAACACAAATCAACGCTAACAAACAAAAAACAA
>PDHQ01000009.1:327862-358600 GCA_003339415.1 Ophiocordyceps camponoti-saundersi (nom. inval.)
CAACCCACACACAAATTTTCAGCCACCCCTTGCCCCGCAAAAAACCGCTTTCGCTTTCCTCCCAATGGGCCCCCCCAATCCCCCCCGGCCCCTTTTGACAACGACAATCCATTCGCCCTCATCCATTCCCCCCCCCCCCCCCCCCCGGTCAATAGGCACGTCAACAACAATTGCCTGACTCTTCGTCTGCTTGCTCACTGGCTTTTCCCCTCCCCTTCCTCCTCCTCCTCCTCCTCCTCTTCTTCTTACCCTTCCTCTTCTTTTTCTTCACTTCACTCATCATCTTCGCCACCATCTGACAACTAATTCACCTCAACAATTGCCGCCATGGCTGACAAACCAGTGCATGGTCATCCGCACTCTTCCAGCGCCTTCGACAAGAGCCCAAGCTCCGTCGCTACCTGGCAGACCGTAGCAAACCAGCCCAATAACGTCTCTTTCTCCGCCTCCCCTTATTCAGCCCCCAACCTGCGTCCGCTCGACTCCTTCAAGACGTCCATGGCACCGCCTCCCCTGCCGACGAAGGCTTCACTCGGGCCCAGGAAGGTCGAAATCAATAGCCTCATGTCGCCACCTGACGCTTTCCTCGACAGCTTTGCGCCCTTCGCGGCTAAGAACATGCCCGCAAACATCACGCCGCCGTCGGCACAGCAGCCGCTGAGAGGAACGCCACCTCAGCAGCAGCCTCTCATGTCGCCGCCCGTCTCGCCTTACAGCAAGCCCACCGTCGCCAACACATCACCGGCCGCGCCGCGGCCCCAAACGTCGCCGCCGCCATCGGCTCATCAAGTCAAGGACCCTGTTTTGTACCCGGCCGAGGACGCCTCGCCGACGAACTTGTCCCAGCCGCCGCTCTTCGCGCCCGCCGAGTCGGACCACCAGCGCATCATCGACCAGCACATCGGCGCCCGTCTCCAGACCATTTTTGCCGACGTCTCGCCGCCGCGCCGCGAGGACTACGAACTGGCTCTGACCTTTCGCTCCCAGGTCATGAAGCTCTATAACGCCGATCGCAGATCTTGGCTGCGCCAGGAACGGGCTTTCCTCGAGGCCGACCGGCGCGCCCGTGCCCGTGGCCATCACGTTATCATGCCGGCCAAGCCCGTCGCCGTCATCAAGCCCTCGAGGCCGCAGCGCGATCGCGCCGTCAGGGCTCATCCCGTCAATCCGCGCCAGATGCGCAACCATAGCCAGCAGCATCAGCAGGGGCAGGGGCAACGGCAGCACCCCCACCAACTCCATGTCGCGGCCGCCGCCCCACCCGCGACGACCGTGCCCGCCAAGACGCCCGCTGCGGTCCGCGTTAGCGCCACCCCGGAACCTTCGCGCCGGATCGTCGCCCCCAATCGCGAAGATAAGGACTTCGACGCGCTGCCCAACTTTTGCCCTCCGACGAGCTCGCTTCCCAACCGTCCCAACAGCCTCAAGGTGGACTGGAAGGGCCAGCCCATCGACCTGAGCAACGATCGCAACGCCCACCTCCTGCATCCCGACGAGTTGATGCTTGCTGGCAACCTGCGGCTGGACTGCGCCACCTATTTGACGAGCAAGCGGCGCATCTTTGAGCGACGCCTCCAATGTCTTCGCACCGGTAAGGAGTTCCGCAAGACGGACGCTCAGCAAGCGTGCAAGATCGACGTCAATAAGGCATCGAAGCTCTGGACGGCGTTTGAAAAGGTCGGCTGGCTCGACGCCGAATGGGTGCGCAAGTACTTGTAAGGCCCGTCGTAAGACTGGCTACCTACGGATGCGCAGAAGACATTTCCTTTATGTTCTTTTCCTCAGTTTCCCTTCTTTATCGTTCACATTGTTCTTCGTTTCGTTTTCCCCTTTTCTTCCTTCCACTACGAATACGCATAACTCTTTTGATCTTTACGACGTCGACGCTCATCACGACCCCCCTCTCAGCTACAGGCTAGCCAGCGCTTTGTCACTGCATGACTTTAAAGGGTCATCATCTCGTTCTTCCTTCTTCATCCTCAATTATCCAGCTCGATTTGTTACCTCAAATTACGATTATACCACAGCCTCGACGAACGATACCCGGAGTGCGACGCGCGGTCACCATCTCGTACCCCCCACTCCACATTTTCCTTTTCGTCCTGCTTTTCTTTAGTACCGATTGTTTCCCTTTTTTCTTTGCCTACCACTCAGCCTTATGTCCTATCTGTGGCCAGGATGTCATGCGCCAAGAGTGGACCCTCTTGCCCTGACGTTGACGTCATTCCTGCGGAGGACGAGGCTTCAGGATATTGCATATTTTTTTTGGCGTTCTCGTCTACCCACCGGTTTTGTTTTGTTCTGTCACGAACAGAGGCAGATGGACAGGGAGGCAGAATGACAAGTCGATAAAGTTGATTTGTATCAAGGAGAAACACAGACGGACAACTTGGACCCTGCGTCATGAAGCTGCGGGGACCCCTGATGATGATCACACCGACACATTAAATATACTACATATCCAGATACACAGGATGGCAATGAATCAGGACGACGCAGCAACGGGGGCAATACACAATTCTTTGACCCTCTTCCTCATCTTGGTCTTGAGTCTTTTAAGCGGAAGTGAGGTATTGATATGTATGTATAGCAACGGTATAGATGCCGAGCTATATATATATACACGTAAAAGACTCCCTTGTTCTGATACGACGAAATAAGACGCGAGATATAAGACGGAGACAAGGGGAAGAAAAAAGTAAATCAGGGTCAAAAAGAAAGGCTTCTCAGCCCTACCGAATGCAGCGATGGCTTGCAGGGCGGCACGAGCGGGGGAAAGGAGGGGGGGTGTTGCGATGGTGCTGGGGGGACAAGTGCAGACTGGGGGCGGGAATTGATCAGGAGGGGGTTTACGGATAGAGAGGGGGGGAATACGAGATTTGGGGTGGTGATGACTGGTTTTTGCATGTGTTGTGACTGTAATGAGGCTTGAGCTTGGATGAGTGTGAATGAGTGAGCGTTTATTTGCGTGTTGGTAATTGTCGGTAAGATGAATGAGATTTTGTTCTTCTCTTTGTGTGCCATGTGTGTCGGTATGCATAACCTGTACATACTACATAGGTATGCGTGTGTTGTGCCGGTGAGAATGAGATACTGAGTTGTCAAGTTGAAGAGTTGGAATATGTTTATATCGTGTCGTACTATGAGTAGGTATCTTAGGTTGGTAGGTGTGTACCTAGGCAGTAAACGTACCCATGATCTCTATCAGTTGATTTACGTGTGATGCTTCTCATGACTCAGAAACGTGGGTTGGAATACATGGCTTCGCGCCGGCTGCTTTGAATAGAGAATGCATCTACCTGCGAGGCAGTGGAAGACTTTCTTTAGTATTTCCTCGTTATGTACACGACGACTACATCATGCAGCGTCTTTCTTAGTGGAGAAATCGAATACAGATTGCCTTTGGCATGTGCTCGCTAGAAGGGTGGCTGGTTTTAGGTTGAACACATCATGGGATCTCGTCTGCACTCCTTTTCGGCCGAGTGGACCAACTCGTCCAGCATCTGATGCTGACGCCCCCAGAAAAGTTTCCGAAGCCACGATTGTCTCTTTACTTTTAAAGTACAGTTTGCCATTGCACGCACCGACGTGTCGTGGCGTGCTGGCTGGAGCGATCCGGGAGGCAATCAGGTGCTGGTATAACTTGCGCTACGATCGGCGCCTTGCGCCCATTGATGTCGACGACGGACTGTACAGTAGCATGTCGGATCATTGATATCTATTCTGGAAACAAAACTTATTTCACGGCTAGTCATTACGGCTATTCTGATCATACGTCGCTTGGGAGAAACATGGGCACGATTCAGTAACGCTGTGTAAGTGTAGCAATTAAAGTACCTATCTAGGTGGGTATGTATGTATGGGTGTGTGTGTGTTTGTATGTATTTATTTAACGCCAGAGAAGGGTATTATTCTCTACCTCCTCTTCGCTACGTTTAACAGACGAGAGATCTTATACCAGCGCTTCGCTCACAGTGACGGCGTTCACGGCCCGGGCCATGAAGCCTCTGACGCATGTCTTGGAGAAGTGACGGAGGAAATCCGTATTCAGTGCAAAGGACTTGAATAGCCCCAGAAGTAGCCGAACCATGGGACGACTCTTTTGTTGCTCGTGAGCGCTTTTATGGTTGCGTAATATCTTGTTATCGCGGATGAAAGGCTGGAGTATAAAACTTTCAAGTCTCTGGCGCTCTCCTTATAGGTACTAGTAGGTAGCAGATCGGAAAGGATCTTTTGCATCATATCTCATCAATTGCGCAACTGAGGCCGTAATTATATGAGGTGGCTTGCCGTCCTGAACTATGTACCTGTTAAGCATACTTGGCGATAGGTAACTAAAACTCCCCCTTGAGTATTAATGAACAGCGTGGCAATTGGTGGAAGTTGTATGGTCCGACTCGGCGGCGGTAAGAACAGCCAGTAATTCCCCCCCCGACACCAATCAGTTGCCCCTCGTGGTTGTCAGGCGTTTAAGAACCGAGACATCTGCCTGCTTCGAATACGCTTGTTTCTGCTTCCTCGAGCCCTTGATCAGAGGGACGTATCTCAATTCACGAGGGCTTCTTGGACCATCTCCCCGTCTCTCCTATATGCCCTACAGCTTTCTGGGTCATCAGCTGAGGCATACATGATGTTGATAATCGAAGGGGCAATTTGAAGCATAAGAAGAGGTGTTGATAGGGGTAACTTAGTGCTGCGAATAATGAGAAAGGCGGTAGAGAGATATTTTCCGTATGCCTGCTATCTTATCAATAGGGGGAAATGAAGAAAAAAAAGGATCCCATTGCCTGCCGTGTCTGCTGGTGCCGGCCATAACAGCCAGGATTGTAACGGGAATTGTTACCGTTTTCGGGTAAGATCTTAAACCAGTGAGATAGGGATAGTTAAGAATCTTCGTCTTCTGGGTTGGTCAAAGCGTAAACTTCCTTCGTTCCACGATGGACTCCAATGATGAAAGTAGCTGATCGCTACTGGTGTAAGAGCGGGGATTTGGTGAGACGACACCTGAGGTCTGACACAATCATTCTTCCCACGAACACGATCATCACGTCCTGTATCAATCATGTACGTCGAAACTCTTTGCCACCTCGATATAATGAGCGACATGTGGAAGGCTGGCTCGGACAACCTCCCACATCGTGATAGCTTCAGGTCTGTTCTTCGAGGCACCCTTTCTCGAATGATGTTATCGAGCTCTAGAGCTGGGAGAGCCTTATGCTTTGTTAATGATGCGTCGAATTCTTTTTGTTTAGGCAGTCGTCGGCGATGGATATTATGAGCGGAGGGATGAAGCGATTGTTGTTGTTTTTCTCTTCATCCACGCCCAGCAAGGTTCTATGGGGTTAAGATCAGGTGAATTACCACACCAAGGAAGGCGATCATCGCCGTAAAGTTAATAAAGTCGTTAAAAGGCGTAATAATAAGAAGGCGTTTCGTCTTTCTGAACCAGAATACTGCCGCCAGGTAAATAGTTCTTAGGGTCTTTGCAAAGGCAAAAAACCAGAAGATACTTTTGATAGCGATACCAGTCGATACCGCCCCTTTGTAGCTTTGTGAGATAAATTCCCGGTTTTTTGATCCCATCGCCATTGAGGCTTTTTCCCGGGAAGTTGACGAAGTCGAAGGCTTAGCATACCGTTATTGACTTCCCACTGTTCGTGAAGTACCGGCTCGAAGCTCGGCTCCCTGCCGTCCTGCACCACCGACTTATAACCTCGCGCCACCGATCATTCCTCCACAGTTTGGTAAGACGGAGAACCGAAAGGTTCGTCTTCCCCTGGAGGTCAAGGCGGTCCACGATCATGTCAGTGAGGTCCTTTTCTTTACAGGTGACCTGCGGCAATAGTGTCCCATCTTGGTTTCGATGCCCACTCTAGTTGTATCCAGATCTGTCCGTGACAGTCGGCTTTGGCTATAATCCGGAGACAGAAGGTGTGTAAATCTTGATGGTATAACGGCTCTAGGCTCGGCCCGCTGCCGTCCTGCACCACCGACTTATAACCTCGCGCCACCTATCATTCCTCCACAGTTTGGTAAGACGGAGAATCGAAAGGTTCGTCTTCCCGTGGAGGTCAAGGCGGTCCACGATCATGTTAGTGAGGTCCTTTTCTTTATAGGTGACCTGCGGTAATAGTGTCCCATCTTGGTTGAGATGCCCACTCTAGCTGAACCTGGAGACTGAAGTTGTGTAAATCTTTATGGTATAACGGCGCGAGGCTCGGCTCGCTGCCGTTCTGCACCACCGACTTATGACAGGTCGCCACCCATCATTCCTCCACAGTTTGGTAAGACGGAGAACCCTGGTCGTGGAGGTCCAGGCGTTCCACACCTTTTCTGTGCGGATCATCTGTGGTAGCAGGGTCTCATCTTGTTGAGACGTCCACTCTAGTTGTGCCCAGACCTGTCCGTGGCAGTCGGATTTGTCTATGACAGAAACGTAATTAGGTTGTGACGTGGCTTCAAATCGGTCATCGCTTTCTCGTGCACTTCGGCCAACTCCCGGGTCGTGTTTTTCTTCAAGGACTTTGTCGATGAAGGCAAGATGGATCCAGGCTAAGCGACGTCTCCATATTCTGTAGATGCTGGTGATTTATCACAGAAATCCTTGGTCGTACGTATGCATGATCATTGTTGCTTTATCTAGTTCGATTTAATAAAGGAACTTATTGCAGTGTCGGATTTTCTCGCAGCTGCTGAAGAGAGTAATCAAGCTCCAGGATAGGGGTTGATGGTCGGAAGATTCGACGGTGTCGGCAGAGACGATGGTATCGACAATACTGTGAAACAGAAAGTAGAAGACTCAATAAGCAGAGGTAGGTAGAAAGTGATTTAAGTTGAGAAGTAGGTAATAGGCATCTTTATTCGATCATCGCACACTATGCAATCCGAATGGTTATTAGTGCATGTCGTTGATTAGTGAAGTATGAATTGCTTCCCTTGTCATCGTCTGCTGGCCTCCGCGTGCGACGATTCGTACTTTACCAGCTCGCCGTCTTCATCGTGCTCGTGATAAGAGTGGCGTCAGGGGCCTCTCTTGAGGTGACATGTCGTTCGCGTTCGGGTTAAAAGAGGAGGGCCATCGTGTTGGAGGGTGTGGAGGCATTCGAGGGGGCAGTTGAACGAAAGCTAGCGCAGCCTTTACCGTCTCTGGAACCACATCTTCGTCCGACACTCAAGTTGTGCCGCCGAGCCGGTGGAGGCGATGCCGACTGACGACCTCGTGAAGGGAGGCGCTTCTCCATCTTAATTTGAAAGACACTGCCCGGAAGACTTTTTTTGTCAGGCATTTCAGTTCTAACCTGAAGATTTGATGCTCGGCCACCATCAAAAGGGCAAAAAGAGGCGTAAAAAGGCAGGCAATATGAAGGTTGACGGTGGTAGCAGGTGTTTGGATCGAAATCATTGAGAGAAGAAGAAAGAGAGCAAGGACACCTTACTGCAATATATGCCTCGCTTCGTAGTTTTTTTTGTTTCCACGAATCCGAATATATGGTATCGTGACTCCGAAGTTTTTCTTCTTCGACCCTTTTCCGGAGAGGTCTTCTCTATGCCACTTGTCAAGCCGTATCAATCAGGCTCTGTTGATCATTGTTCTTGACACCGACAAGTGTAGAGAAGAGTGTCTGAGAAGATGACGAGTCCATCGATACAAGCGGCTGCGCATGGGGCACAGTTACGCGGAAAGTCGTTCGAGTTGTCGAGCTCTTTCTTTGGCATTCACTTGAGGGGCCGAGCCGACCCCGACTGGCGTTTTCATTTCGCTGCCCGTAGCTCAGAAAACAACGACGGATCGAGATGGAGAGAGAAGAGCGTTTCAGAAGCAATCGTTCAGATTCTGTGATGATGGTGCAAAGTTGAGAATCATGAGCAGAGTGTGTGGAATTTTGATACGAGAAAAAGAGGGAGAGAAAACCTTCTCTGTCACATGACTTACATATATTGCTTGAGGCAGAATGTCACGAAACCGTATCATGGGTACGATAGGTTCATCTTCTAACATCACCGTTTCATTCAAGCGGTTATCAACGGACATGTCCTATCTTCAGGCCTCTCTGCCTATCAGATGGACGGCTGGCCAGCTTGCCCGCCTTCTCTGCCGACCATACCCGTACACATACATACATGCATATGCGGAGTACGGATGCCTCAGTACGACATCTCTGCCGTCTATACGACGTCGTGCCCTCCATCTCGATATACATGGCTACCTATGCAAAGACCTGTCGTTGCATGACGGCACATGCGGCCGTCAAAGACATCTCTCCGGGAAGAAGAACGGCTTTGGCTAGTGAAAAAGATAGCTTCAAGTTCGAAAACAGCGTGTATAAGTTTGTTGAGTAGTTACCTATTGCCAAGTGCTTTTCCTCGCCTTTCCCCCAAGTCGCACCGCAACTATGCCACCGTCAATACGGATGCATACTACCTATCCATCCATCCATCCATCCATCCATACATACCGATACCTATATATATGCATATACACACCCATTACCTACCTGCCTATACACACACATGCCATAATTATGTATGTATGTACACTGGGCGAGTCCATTATGCCAATCCATTACGCGTCGCAAAGTAATTCGCTGTCCGTCGTTGCGACACACCTATCATCAAGGCCGAAATTCCGTCACAAACACGCGACAAGAGAGAAACGGAACAGAAGAGAACCAATCAAAGGCCGACGCACAGATAGGTGTTTGCCCACATATTGGTGCAATCCGCCCCGATAGCCGGATTCCAAGAGAGCAGGTCGCGGAAGGAGACGTTGTACATGGCCTCGACGACTTCGCACGTCTCCGCCGGCTCGACGTAGTGGAAGCGGCGGCAGTTGCCGACCATTCCCGGCTGGATCGGCGTTGGCGTCGTCACCGGCGCGGGGGGAGGAGGCGGGATTGGTGCGTCCGGAGCGGCGATACAGGCCCAGTGGTCGGCTAGGAGGAGCTGACAGTTGCTTCCCACGCTCGGGTTCCAGCGCACGAAGCGGGATAGGGAAACCTTGTTGGCCGCCGCAACGGAGGCGCATGTGTCTCCGGGGCGAACGAGGTAGAAGAGCTGGCAGCCGGCTACCATGTTGGGCTGTGCCGGCTGCGGAGTCACGGCGGGCGGTGGTTCTGCCGAGGAGGAAGGAGAGCGGAGAACGCTGGATGCGGGTATGAAGGGGGAGGGGGCTTATAGATGGGTACATGTGTTAGTTAGTGAGTGTGAAGAATGAAAAGCAGCGCGTACGTGGATGGAATCGGTGGATGCCCCAGCCGACGCGGTGCTCACCATTTGGTGTCTCGCCCGAGACGAGGTGAATGCTGCTAAGCAGAGCGAGGGCGAGGGTTTGAAACAGCATATTGGGTGGTGTGCAGATGACGATAGGAGCGAGGTGGTGAACAGAGCACGAAGTTTGCTACAGATAAGAAGATGCTGAACGCCGAGACGGCTTCCAGTCTTCCTCTATTTATCGGCTTCGGGTCCTTGCGTCATGAAAGCAGCGGTCTGATGATATCATGTCGATTACGGTCACTACCACTATGTACTACACGCATACATCGACCTCGACATTGTCACCAGCAGCGAACAAGACATCACGACGGAGCATCCAGTAAAAGAGAGGAAATCAAAGGAAAGAAAGATGATCGGCATGTGCGGCTACGATACGAGCCAGCCTGCCGCTCGATCTCAGCCGGGGTCGCTTTATATTGTTCCTTTCTGCCGGGCCATTGCTTCTACAACGTTAAAGGTAGTATCGAGGGCAAGAGAATGAAGACCGAGTGTCCTGCTGACGCTGATTGCTGCATGGAACGATGATGACCACACCAACACCACCATCGATCGAGCTTCACCTGATGCTGCATTGATGGTCCTGTACGGGGATGGACGCCCTCGATCCGGCGTGCTTGATCTATGTACCCTTGATATATTGATCT
Organism: Ophiocordyceps camponoti-saundersi (nom. inval.); assembly: GCA_003339415.1. NCBI lineage: Eukaryota > Fungi > Ascomycota > Sordariomycetes > Hypocreales > Ophiocordycipitaceae > Ophiocordyceps > Ophiocordyceps camponoti-saundersi. Next base: position 337,780 of record PDHQ01000009.1, read on the forward strand.
ATGGCATGATATATTGACCAGTTCAGATACACTCGAGAAGATAGAAGGAAACAGAGAAGTATCCTTACAGCGGGATGCACTCAGTCGCATCACTGACACCGAACGCCTCAAAAGCTTGACCATTCCTCTTAACCCTCTCCGGATCTGTGCCGTTCGTGCCAACGCACTCGGTCACATAGTCTGCGCAGGAGGAAACATTATCACGCAGCTTCGTCTTGATATCCGTCTTGTCACACTGCGTAGCATAGAACCAAGCCAGGCTGAAGAAGTTTCCCTGATCCGTTTCGAGAACGGCGTTGAGAACATCGTTGCATTTATCGGCGTCCTTGCACGTCTTGTCTGCACATTCGAGGCTCGTCACGTCGGAGAAGCTTCCCTTCTTGAGGTCTTTGGCCCATTTGAGGTTGAAGCCGCACTGTTGCATGTTGACTGTCCCCTGGCCCGGCCTGCCTGGGCTTTGGTTCCGCATGAAGGTGAAGTTTACGGATTCCAGCATCGCCAGCCCTACCAGACAGGCCGCTTCTTGTCGACATCCTATGTTGAATTGCTTAAAGGAGGCTTCGAGCTGGGGTGCCACTGAGGTAGAGTTGCGGCATTCTTTGTCCTTGGCTTTGCATTCTTTCGGCGCCCCGAGTGTTTCGAGTACTTGGACGAGGTCAAGGGATGATGTTGATGAGGCTTCGCAGCTCTCCTCGGCCTGATCTGCTGCTATGAGGAGTGGAAGGGAGGAGAAGAGGAGGAGTCGTCCGAGGAAGAGCATTGTTAGTCTTTTTAGTTGCTTTTGAAGATGAGGATGAACAAAGTGTCAAGTGAATTCTCAGAATTGTGTATAGTAGCGAGATGTTGGCTTAATCAATCTGAAGGTTGCAAAAAGAAGATTGTATGAGAGAGTGCACAACTATATAGTTGGACACCTTTACTACAAAAACGTCAGCCTTTCGTCCGACACAAAGCAGATAATTCAAAGTCTTCATTGTATGTACATGTCGTCTACCTTGTCATGACTCAAGCCGAAGCCTAGCAGATTAAGGATGCGCAGTAAGTTTCGACTCTAACACGCTGAGCATGTCCCAGACTTGACGTGAAACGGAAAATGGGGTAGCTGAGAGTCCTTCTTTCGACTTGGCTTGATCCATTCTACCTATCACGTTGATCGGCTTCTCTTTAAGCATATCCGGAGGGGAGGCTCATTTCATGCCATGTCCACTTCTATCTATTTTAAGGCATCGGAGTGTACCCTCTATCCTCCACCATGCCCTTTACTCTCATGCCAGAGGCATAAAATGCATGCCCCGTCGTTCATATAGACTGCGTGTATGTACAGCCTTTCCTCGAGGCATAAACCATGCAAGCGTACATATAGCCATGCTAGACCTACCCTGTTAACGGCTTCGTCCCAAATTCAACAGCTCGTCGTCTTTTGCAAACAGGACTTGAAACTATCTGTTCAAGCTAGACTGACGCGCCTCTGTTTACTCCGTCCTTCAAGTCCCAACACTTTCATGTATGAAACGTAGTTAAGTCCTTGACTGATAGACTCTGAAGCTGGGATGGGCGCTTGGCTCGGATAGCTCTTTTTCCACCTCCTGAGCTGAGCATCGAGGTAAAAAGGTATGAAAATGAAGAAAATCATGTATACATACGTCTATGGATATTCACCAAGTCGTCGTCTTACAGTATGATCTCTCTACATACAAATATTCCTACGTCAACACCTCGTCCGCAAGGTTCCTCAGTTCGGCCCGCCGTAGCCGCTTCTTGTCGACGGCCAGCTCCTCCAGCGGAAACCACTCTGCCAGCTTTCCCCCCGGCCGCCCGCCCTCTCCCGGAGGCAGCGCCTCTTCCTGACGACCTACAAGCATGACGCCGACGGCGGCGCCGCAGAGCCAAGCCCACACCATTCCCTCGCCGTTAAAACCCGCCACGACCCATTGCCGTCGCCGCCGGCGTCTTCCTTCCGTCTTCCTCCTCCGCCTTCGTTCCGGTAGTCGGCCAACCAGTGGAAGCGAGTCGCCGGTGAAGCCCATGATGCCAGACCAGGCTGCGCCGGCGTCGGCTGAGAAGACGCCGCCTCCGCTGCTGCCGCCGCTGGGCTGAAAGACGGCGGAAAGACTACCGCGAAGGTGCATCAACGGAAAAGCGTCGAGCCGGCTGTCGTCCCAGACGCCCATCTGATCAAGACCGCCGTCCCGGCTGCGAAACAGACCACCGCCAAGCATGATGTCGCCGGGGGAGCCGTCCGCGCGGTCCGGCCGCTGAGTGGCATAATCGAAGCCTTCTGACGACGGGTATATGACGGACCACGAGCGCAGGCCGTGATTATCGGTCGGAAAGGTCGGAGTACAGGGTCGCTGCGCCGTCATGTGGCCGATGACGCCGGTGAGACGACCGCGCAGCTTGGGAATTAGCTGGCCTGCGAAGGCGTTGGTGGCGTGGACCACGTTCCGAGCGGAAATTGTGCCGGCGCCGTTTCCGCAGTGAACCAGTAAAGAGGTGCCATCGTCTTCGACGGCTTCGACGGGGGTCAGCGTTCGTATGCTCAGGTTGTTCGCGTGTCGCGTTCGCAGTTCGTTCCATACCGCCGTCACGAGGCGATAAGGCCACAGAGCGCCGGCCTTGTAGGAGACGGCGCCGGCGATCATGGGGCCTGCTCCGGTCTGGAGAAAAGGAACGCAAAGCGACCGTCAGCAAAGTAACCATGAAAGGGAGGGACGGGACGGATGGGTGTGTGATATTATTGCCTTGCATCGGGCTTCTTCGCCGTTCAGCACGGTAGCATCGACGTCTGGTAGCCATGGTCGCATGGCATCGACATGACGTCTCGCCGTCTCCAAGTCGTCGACGTCGAGGAAGAAGTCGGTCGTCTCGACCTCGCGCACCTCTGCCTCGGGATAGCGAGCACCGAGCCGTAGCAGGGCAGGAAGATGCATCAGCTGGAAGCGAACCAAGCGACGCGCCGTCTGATGACCATATCGCCGCGCTAATCGAGCCAGCTCCTCGTGCGGCACAACCTTGACGTGTCCCCCATTACGGCCCGTAGCGCCGCTGCAGAGCTGTCGAGCCTCGACGACGACGATGCGCAGGTCCGGCTCAAGCTCCAGCGCAGCGTGCGCCGTCGCAGCCGCAGCGATGCCGCTTCCGATGATGACGACGTCGGCCGTTGCCGGGAGCGGGTCGCGCACCGTCGCCAGCTCCGGGAACGGAGGGTCCGTCAGCCAGTACGGCTCCGTCGCCTCCGGAGCCGGTAGACCCGGCGCCGCCGATGCGCGCTGGAGCAGCTGTCGATAGCGGGTAGTAAGCGACAGCAGCGTTCGGATCGCCCCGAAGATGGCTGCGAGCTGGTCGCCGAGGCTCATGGCGGAGGGGGAGAGAGATGAAGAGGAAGAGGGGGGCAATAGCCGGTCGCGCTCGTGAGGGAGGCGTGGAGAGGGTTGAGTAGCTGTTGTACCAGTAGTAGTTTATATGACTCATATTTGCACATGTGAATCAAACTTGCCCGCTTAAACAGGTACGAGCTCTATCCAAGTCAAGGCCATTCCGAGCAAGAATTGTTTGCAGCTGAGAGAAACGGCTCTTTAAGACGACTTCAACCCATGCTGCGATACTTCAAGTCGATTGGTACTACCCGAGGGCAAAAGGATAGGTCTTGCTAGTGAAGTTGTCACGATCATCAACGCGTCCGCAAAACGACAGTCTCCTCATCCCAGTCAGGACAAAGATCAATCACTGTGTCAGTTGAGACATGCAACCGAGGAATATTGTATCCCATTCCTGTCACTAGAGGAGAGTCTTGAAAAGAAGAAGCAGAGTAGGGTCAGAATGAACGACAGAATTGACGACGAGCTTTGCAACAGTCTTTCGTCAATGACCATGCAATATGTGACTGGTTCTATGTCCAAGCAAGATCCGATGTTATTCGGAATAACAACAGCTCTTTCACCGACTTCCTACACGCTGTGTAACCACACGCGTCTCGACGGTGAACTTGCCCAGCCACTGACACGTCGAATGGAGGTTACATAACACAGATACAAAGACAGAAGACCTTCATCGAACTTGGTCATTAATTGCACACTCTCCCTAATGGGTGATGAAAAACAGCCAGAGACCGTCTCGCCCAGGTGACGCTGAGGCCATTGTCTTGATGCGTGCCACGGTGAACTGCTCGGCAGGTAAGTGACACATGCTTCGCGATGGCAAACTCCCGGTTGCTGAACACAATTTTTGGGAACCCAGAGACACTATGTACGGTTTTCACAACCTTGGGCTACCCAAATACGCGGTCAAAGCGACGACACAGCTGCCGTCTGTTCACATAACCATGAAATCACGACATGGGGCTGAGGCGGGCGTCCTGCGGCGGTGGACCCCTGGAGGCATCAGCTGTGGATGTCAATCATGTCCGTAGCAGGACAAGATCAACATCGTCTCCTGTCAAGGCAGTGAAACACAGAAACAAAAAAAAGAAGAAGAAGAAAGGTGCAAAAGACACGCGAGAACATAGCAAGGTAAAGAAGAAGACAGCAAAAGAAAAGGGGAGCAGAAAGATGACAAAAGGAAAAATAAGACTTGGTCGAGTGCCTGCTATTGCATGGCTTACAGAGGTGTTAAAGAGGAGTTTCTCTCCCGGCTGGATTCGCTTTCGAGTGGCATTAAGAGTGATACGCACAGAAGGAGCAATTCTAAAGATCCGACACAACGTTTTTTACTAGATCAGCAATGACAGAACAAAGCCCTCCCTCGCCCATCGCCATCATCGGCATGGGCCTCCGACTCCCAGGAGGCGTCTCGACGGCTAACGAATTCTGGGACCTCCTAATAAACAAGCGAGACGGAAGGCGAAGGGTGCCATCCGATCGATTCAACGTCGACGGCTTCCACGGCTCAGCAGCTCATCGACAGAAAGTCGCCAGCGATCACGGCTATTTCCTCGACGCTGATATCAAGGCTTTCGACAACGATTCCTTCCCGTCCAGCGCCTCCGATCTGGAAAGATTAGATCCCCAGCAGAAACTCTTAACAGAAGTTGCTTGGGAGACCATAGAGAGTGCTGGCCAGGCGAGCCTAAGGGGATCAGACATGGGTGTCTACGTTGGCGTCTTCGGAGAGGATTGGCATAATATTATGCATCAGGATAGGCAGAGTACCGGCAACAGTCGCAGCATAGCTTCTGGTGACTTTGCTTTGGCTAACTGGCTCTCGTATGCCCTCGATGTGAGGGGGCCGAGGTGAGTAATTCTTTCCATCTGTCTGTGTAATTCATATTGCTGATTTGACCTCGAAACCAACCAGCATGACGATCCGCACGGCATGCTCGGCTTCAATGTCCGCTCTGCACCTAGCATGTCTGGCCCTTCGCAACGGAGACTGCCAGTCAGCCCTCGTGGCCGGCTGTAGTATCATCATAGAGCCATCTATGACGCTGGTAATGTCCGACCAGCAGGTTCTATCCCCTACAGGGTCTTGTAAGACCTTCGACGCGGCAGCCGACGGCTTCGCTCGAGGCGAGGCTATAAACGCAATCCTCATCAAACCTCTGGATGCAGCCCTCCAGGCGGGCGACCCTATCCGCGCTATCATCCGTGCAACTGCAGCTAATTCGGACGGCAGGATGTCCAGTTTGGGATGTCCGAGCGCAGAGGCACAAGAGGTTATGATCCGGAACGCCTATAAATCAGCTGGTATCGATGATATATCCCTGACACCTTATATCGAGTGTCACGGTACGGGCACGCCTGTGGGAGATCCGATCGAGGTCGCCGCTTTGGCTGGCGCTTTCGGCCGACGAGGAGCATTTATCGGATCGGTAAGAGACAGATGTCAGTCTCTGTCGTGGAATCTCTGCTAAGATTGTCATAGGTGAAACCGAATGTCGGCCATGGTGAGGGAGCGTCTGGCATCACGAGTATAATCAAGGCCGCTTTATCGCTGGAGAATTCCACGATCCCGCCCAACATCAACTTTTCCACGCCGAGCCCAAGGAGTAAGCTATGAAAGGGCCATTGATGTTGATCGTAACTGACTTTAATGGTATAGTTCCCTGGGATGATTACAAGTTCGAGGTTCCCCTGGAGCCAATGCCATTTCCTGAGGGCAGACCAGCTCGAATCAGTGTCAATTCCTTTGGCATAGGCGGAGCCAACGCTCATGTGAGATTCGAATAACACCTTGGTTCGAAAATCTATGCTCTCTTTCGGCTGACCCGCGATGAATCTCACAGGCCATCTTGGAGTCGGCGGCCGAGTATGGGATCTCAAGGCTTACCAACGGCCAGAGAAACGGACACTCAACAAACTCGGCAGAGGAGCAGAGCACCAACGGCGTAAACGGACTCACCGAGAAGGGACGTGACAAACTGTCGTGGCCATCCATCCTGCCCGTGTCAGCGAACACAGAGAACTCCCTCCAGAGACGCATCTCAGATATCAAGGGATACATCGAAACTCACCCCGGATCCATCGATGACGTCGTCTACACTATGGGACTTCGAAGAGCTCACCTTGCTTTCCGGACCTTCTCCATTGTCCAGGACGGCGTCGCACGATCGCTCGAGTTCAGCTCGGTCGAAAAGACTGGAGCCTGTAAAGCTGTTTTTGTCTTTACCGGTCAGGGCGCCCAATGGGAGGGAATGGCAAGGAGTCTCATGCTTTCTTCTCCTTCTTTCCGTCGCGATATCAAGGAGATGGACGATGCGCTGCGGACGTTGAAAGAGCCGCTTCAATGGACTCTCCAAGGTCAGCTTGACCTTTGACACATTGGTAGATGCATGTGTGTGTGCTAACAAGCGTGATATAGGCCTTTTGAGTACTGGCCTTGAAGGTAATGTGGACTACATCAACGAGCCTGAGTTCGCTCAGCCTCTCTGCACCGCCATCCAGATCGCCTTGGTCAACTTCTTGGGCAAGTGTGGCATCACGCCTCACGCCGTGGTAGGCCACTCTAGCGGCGAGATCGCAGCCGCCTATGCCGCGGGAGCCTTGACGGCGTCTGAAGCTATTATCTGCGCCTATTTGCGAGGACAGACAACGCGGCTAAAGACACGGGATGGTCTCGGTCTTATGGCAGCTGTTGGATTGAGCCGTGATGCCATCGCGCCGTATCTGGTCGACGGAGCAATCATCGCCTGCGAGAATAGTCCTAAAAGCTTGACCATCTCCGGAGACGCCGAGGCTGTGAGACAGACTTTGGAGAAGATCAAGGCACAGGAGCCGGACACGACTATACAGAAACTCCACGTCAACGTGGCCTACCACTCGCGTAAGCTGTCCAAGTCCGGCTTGCAGTGCTTTCTCAACAAAGGCAAAGGGCTAGCTAACCCTTCCTCCCAGATCACATGCGTGACGTTGGCGGTGTGTACCAAGAGCGATTGTCTCCTTATATGAAAGAGGTCAGGGAGCCCAAGGTTCCCTTCTTCTCGTCCGTCTATGGCAAGCCCGTCGATAAGCGCGCCTGTTCAGAGAACCGGCTTGACGCTGAATACTGGCGGAAGAACCTCGAGTCGCCCGTCTTATTCCACGGCGCCGTCTCCAGCCTATTGACCAGTTTTCCGGATGTGGCCACCGTGGTAGAGATAGGCCCTCATTCAGCTCTCCGGGGCCCTCTCCGTCAGATCTTTCAAGAACGGACCTCGAAGAAGTCGCCGTCGTACGTGGCTACGCTTGTTCGAAGCAAGGAGTGCGCCCAGTCCATCCTTGAAACCGTTGGTCAGCTCTACGCGCGCGGCTACGAAATCGACTTCTCTTTTCTTAACCGCAAGGCCTCGACACTCGCGGACCTGCCCAACTACCCCTGGGACCATAGGTTAGAGTTCTGGAAGGAAAGTCGTGTAGCAAAGGCCTGGCGGATGAAAGAGAACCCCCATCATGAGCTCCTTGGTGACAGATGCCCTGAATCTTCTACGCTAGAGCCCATCTGGAGAAACGTGCTTCACCATTCAGACGTACCCTGGCTCGGGGACCATAAAGTTGGGACAAATATCGTGTTCCCATGCACCGGCTACGTGGGAATCATGGGAGAGGCTGTCCGGCAAGCTCTCGGAGGTAAAGGCTACGTGATTCAGAATCTAACGGTCAAGGCCGCTCTAATGCTTCCTGAGACGGACCCCATCGAGATCATGACAACGATGCGGCCCGCACGTTTGACGGATCTGACGAACTCGTCTTCGTGGTTCGAAATCTTTATCTCTACCTTTAACGGGGAGACTTGGACCGAGAACTGCACTGGTCAGGTCATGGCCAGTATTGCGGAGGAAGAGGCGTCGACTTCCACAGCAAAACAGCAGACAGGCCTTGAGCCCGGTGGTAGCTACTCGCGTCAAATATCCAAGGGATATTTCTACGACCACATGCGTCACATGGGACTGAGGTATGGTCCGCGTTTCCAGGGCCTTGCGGATATCTCGACCGATCCGGAGCGATACGTAGCCACGGCCACGCTGAACGGCGCCTCAGCCGAGAAAGAGGCTTCCTATCTCGTCCATCCTGCGACCCTCGACTGCTGTCTTCAGCTTTGTGTTGTGGCCGGCTGCAGAGGAATGGCACGAAGCATCGACACCTTGATGCTCCCCGTCAGCATCCGGCGGATTGCGATCCACCCTGGAGGTGAGAAAGATCTCGTGGCTTCGGCCGTGGCAGATCTAGACGGCTCGAATGCCAGCGTCATCGTCGTTTCGAAACGCAGTCGGCGGCCTGTTGTTCAGCTAGACGGCACCAGGGGCATACCATTCGACACAGGAGATGCTCTCGATGGCCGCCACGGCCTCACGTCCGCTTGCCTTGAATGGCTGCCCGATATCGACTGTCTTTCTGCAGTCGAGCTGACGATCCAGCGTTGCGATAACAGGCGAGAGCCGCGCAAAATTGGCGAGAAGCTCACCTCGTTGGGAATCCTCCAGACGCTGAATGTGATTGAGTCCCTCGACGTCTCGCCCTCAGGTTATCTGGCGAAATATGTCGTGTGGTTGAAGGAGGAGAAGCAAGCTATGATACGCGGGGATCGACCCATCGCTATTCCAGGGGAACAAGAGTGGGCGTTGATGACGCCCTCGGCTTTGAAAGACCTGGCTAAATCGACCCTCGTCGAATTAGAGGGTATTAGCGATCGCACCGTCATCAACGTGGGACACATGATCTACGATATGTCGCAGCAGGAGAGCATCGAACCTATCTTTCGAGGCACGAATCCTGTTGAGCTCATTGTGGCTGATGATCGTATCAACGACTTCTACACGTTTCAATGCTCTGCCAATCCGGCCGAATTCTTCCGCCTCTGCGGTCACGCGAAGCCGACGATGAAGGTGTTGGAAATTGGAGCAGGAACCGGCAGCACCACAGAGGATGTTCTGAAGTCTCTCATGTCCAAAGACGGTGTTCGTCTTTACGAACAGTACGTTTACACTGATATCTCGCCTTGGTTCTTCACCGGAGCCAGAGAACGCTTCAAGGACAGGACCGGCATTGAATACAAGGTTCTCGACATTACCAAGAGTCCGGAAGAGCAGGGTTTCGAGCTCGGGTCGTTTGATATTGTCGTCGCCTCCAACGTCCTGCACGCTACGCCCTTTCTTCACGAGACGTTACGAAACGTACGCTCCCTTCTCAAGCTAGATGGTCGGCTCTACCTCACTGAGCTGGTGAAGCCACTTTCATGGCGGTTCATCAACTTCATCACCGGCCGGCTTCCGGGATGGTGGGTGGGAGAGGCCGATGATCGTGCAGATGTGCCCTTTGTCTCGGTCGAGCGATGGGACGCCGAGCTTCGTGCTGCTGGGTTCTCTGGCGTTGACTCCTGCGTTCTTGACGACGACGAGCCGTATTGCACCTGCGCTCATATGACGAGTAGGGCTGTCGCTGCAACACCCTCCAAACCGGAGACTGTGGTCATGCTGTATAGACATGAGAGGAACGAATTTGCTTGTGGCCTAGCTGATATTTGGGCTGGAGATGGGATTGACGTTCGCTGGGCACAGCTTGGCAACTACAACGAAGACTTCGCCGACGTCGAGCACGTCATATCAACCGTCGACTTGGAAGGCCCGTTTTTCCATGACCTCGCTGAGCCTGACTATACGGCATTCATGTCTTTCCTCTCCAGCCTCAAAAGAGGCGTGCTATGGCTCACCCGCTCGGCGCAAATAGCCTGCACTGACCCTCGCTATGGCTTGGTCAACGGAGTGGCTAGAACAGTTCATCTCGAGCTGTCTATTGACTTCTGGACGGCGGAACTTCAGAGTTTGGATGTGAAGACGACGACGGCGGTTCTCTCTATTGCTCGCAAGTTTTTCGATCGCACGCCTTCAAGCCGCGGCATGGACACTGAATACGCGGTTCACGATGGCATCGTTCGTATTGCTCGCTGCCATTGGACTTCGGTGGCTGGAGCTCTAGAGCCGGAGAAAGATGAAGGTTGCGCGAGACAGATGGTTGTCGGTCAGTACGGCGTGCTCGACTCGCTGAAATGGATCCGGAGGGAACCGCAGACGCTTGAGGAGCTCGATGTTGAAGTTGATATTCGCTGTGTTGGGCTTAATTTTCTGGTAACGAAGCCCCAGGATGCCACGACATACGACTTTGCCTCGCTAATACTGGATTCTTCAAGGACATCATGGTGGCAATGGGCCTCGTCCCCAAACCAAAGGACAGCTTGGGCGCTGAGGCTGTAGGTGTTGTCAGTCGAGTCGGATCGGCTGTCAAGCACGTCGCTGTGGGCGATCGTGTCTGGGTCGTGCATCAAGGACTCTTTACAACCCGAAAGGTCGTACCGGGAGTCTTTGTCTATCAAATGCCCGACGGGCTTGCGTTTGAAGAGGCCGTAACGATGCCTGTTGTCTACGCAACTGTTATATACACACTGATGACCCTAGGACATCTACAACAAGGACAGGTAAGGACGAGTATCAAGGATAGTGCAGGGAGAGTGAGAGAGGGAGAGAGTTACTGACTGATCGACTTTCCAAGTCTGTCTTGATTCACTCTGCTGTGGGCGGAGTTGGACAAGCCGCTATTCACATCTGCAAGATGCTTGGTGCTGAGGTGAGTTTCTGAGTCTGGTGTCTGGGGTTTCTTAACGTGGTTTCTATCAATAACTCTGGACTATCTAGATATATGCAACGGTTGGTAGTGAAATCAAGGTCGAGCATCTTAATAAGAACTACGGCATTCCGCGAGAACGTATCTTCAATTCTCGCAGCGACTCATTCCTAGATGATGTGATGCAAGCCACAAACGGTAAGGGCGTTGACATTGTTTTGAACTCACTCTCCGGCGATCTCCTTCATGCCTCCTGGGAATGCGTCGCAAGGGGCGGAAAGATGATGGAAATTGGAAAGAGAGATATCCTGGAGCGCGGTCGTCTCGCCCTCAACCTGTTTCAAGACAACCGGTCCTTTTACGGCTTCGACCTCGTTGCCTTGTTGCGCGACCGAACCGAGGCATTTCCCGAGTAAGTTGACGTCGACGTATCTCATAGAAGTCTGCTCAACTGACGAACGGTACAACAGGTTGGTAAGCCAATTCCTGGGCTTCTTGGCCAAGGGTCAGATCAAGCCTGTCCAGCCGATACACCAGTTCTCTGCCAAAAATATAGCCGATGCCGTGAGGTTTATGAGGTCAGGCGAGCATATCGGCAAGATTGTCATTACCGTCCCCGAAGACCCGACCGAGATTCCCTCTACAAAGCTTGCTGATATGAGTTGCCTGTCCGACACGTCATCATATCTTCTGGTTGGCGGACTCGGCGGACTGGGCAAGGGAGTGACCCGGTGGCTGGTGGAAAAGGGCGCCAGAAACTTCTGCTTCCTTTCACGTTCGGCTGGGACGTCTGAAGGTGACAAGGCCTTCTTTAAGGAGCTTGAGGAACAGGAGTGTCGCGTGTCTGCAGTCGCTGGTAGCGTTGCGGACATGGCTGATGTTCACAAGGCCGTTGAAGCAGCACCGACTCCGATTTCTGGTGTCCTACAGCTTTCCATGGTCCTTCGGGTGAGTTTCTGATCCTTCCCTGGGGATTGATTCTATACATATATGTGATTGTTTCCTTCCACCGCTAACCTTTCCCTAGGATAATTCTCTCTTCCAGCTGAGCTACGATGATTGGACAGCGGCGCAGCAGCCAAAAGTCCAGGGCACTTGGAATCTACACAAGGCTCTCGTCGATACAAAGCTCGACTTCTTCATCCTCGCATCTTCCCTGTCGGGCTTTGTCGGCCAACCGGGTCAGGCCAATTATGCGTCTGCAAATTCCTTCCTCGACTCGTTTGTCCAGTATCGCCATAGTCTCAACCTGCCTTGCTCGGTAGTCGATCTCGGCGCCGTCGAGGGTATCGGCTACCTAAGCGATAAGCAGTCTAAGCTCAACGTCTACAAGTCGTTTGGTGCCGATCTTCTTCATGAGCAGAACATAATAGACTCGATACAGCTAGCTATGAAGCGTTCTTCGCCTGCTAACAGCATGAGACCGACCAGCCGGCGAGGCCCTTTCGCCAACAAGAGCCAAATCCTCGTTGGCCTTACTTCGTCGAAGCCTCTAAACGACCCTACCAACCGCATCCCCTTCAAACATGATGCCCGACTAGGTCTTCTCAACAACATGGTGACGGCCAGCGAGGCGACGCTGCAGTCGAGAGATCAGGGAATGAGCCAGCTCATCAGCCAGTTTGAGGCTAACCCAGGGCTCCTAACCGATCCTGATGCTGTCAGTCAGGTCTCTCATGAGATAGGCCGTATCCTCTTCCGCCTTTTACTGCTACCTGAGGACACGCTTGATACGAGCATGTCGCTGGCATCAATCGGCATCGACTCCCTCGCGAGCATTGAGATTCGCAACTGGTGGCGGAGGACGTTGGGGGTTGACAAGTCGGTCTTTGAGATTATGAACGCAGGTACCATCGATGGATTGGGCAAGCTGGCAGTTTTATCCTTGAAGAAGAAGCACGAGGGAGACGGCTAAGTCTTTTTATCAATCTTGATGGTATGTTTTGGACTCGTTACTTCACGAAGTCAGAACTTCGCATGTTTAAACGACAACGAAATCTTGATTGCTTAGAGTCACTCGAAAAGACCTGCTTCGTCTTGCCACTGTTCCTGAACGTGGAGGTTCTTCTAGCGCTTTCCTTCAAAGATACTCGCCGCATTTCTCATAGACAAAGCTTTCAAGGTGTCTTGCCGCTCGAACTCGTCTCGACCTAACCAATCAAGTGTCAGCTCGTCTGAGGTTTGACGAACGGTGTAGAGACGGTGATTATTTTCGCGGGCATGTACATAGTAGTCAATCGGACTGCACCTCTGCATCTGGCGCAGGTCACAACTAAAGAGGCACCATTAGCAGGGTCTAGGGGAGCATCGAATGGGACTTCTGGCGAGCAGGTTATCACTGGCAATATTGGCCGTGAATAGTAAGTGACTGCAACATGAGATAATATCGATTATGATAGTTGAAACCATATTTGGACTCTTTGTCCTCGAAGAGCAGTGTGTATGCAAATCTGCTGATCAAGTCTTATAATAACAAAGAGGCCGCTGAATGGGACATGACGATAACAGAGATGGAAGACGACGGCTCTAGCTGGTAGCGAGGGGTGTACATCAACGTAATAGTTCCCACATGTGTGTGATTCGACTTTGACCATCAGTATAACGAGACTATATCTCAGGATTCTTACTGAAGCCACTCCTATAGAACGGCGGTGAACTTTTCCGTAGTCCCTGTCTATATAAATACATGTAGACATCTTAAGTCGTATGCCCTTTGACCTTGTCTGAGCGCCATCTCGGTCGTCGAAAGAGCGGTACCGCTTTCTCGAAATGGATGTCCCGGTCATACAACCTCTTTACGCAACCGATTGGACCACTCAGCAGGGGCCTCTTCGGCCAATCCCCCGCCCCTGTAGGATTATCGCGGGCTAAATCTACCCGATCTTGACACACAGAGTGGCATTTAAAGGCACGATGACGTAGTTACTCAAGCAGTATTTTCATGTCATAATCATCTCTTTTTGACACCTTGCCTGCACCTCAATGCCATCGTAAGTCAATCGTAATTGACCTCATAGGATCAGGAGTGACCTGACAGGTGACCGTAAACATGCCTGCGGTCACATCACCAAACAGCCATAAACATACAACATCATAAGAGCCGACTATACGTTGGCTTTGTTATCCATGCACAACACCAGCAGCTTGTTTACAAAACCCGAGCCCTCTTGCTCCAGTGCTATTTGCGTGCTGCGGTCGCCGATAGCGGTCGAAAAGATGTTGGCCTTGGCTGGAGATTCCGTCTCTTCCTGACAGGTCCGAGTTTCGTCGCTGGGCCTAGAGTAGTCTCCAGATTTATTACCGAGTGAGACGTCCGTAGTTGAGACCCGAGGTAACTATACAGTCATGTTGCAGTTAGCACTGCTACCATAATCTCCCGCCCCCCTGGACATGTCGTATCTGGGTTCACATATTACATACCTTTTCGACGTCAACCGTTATTTGTTGAGAAATCATAATCCCACCAAACGGCAGCTTGTCCCGACGCTGGGAAAAGTCCTCGGACGGGAACCTGCCGCTGTTGGAATCCGGGGATGGGAAGGTGACGGATTGCCTCTTCAGCCAATCGTTGAAGCTCAGCTCATCGCTCGGCGTTCGCGGCCAGCCGTTGCTGAGAGCGGCCGTCGACAATCGTTTCTGGCTTTTGCTGGGCGACTGCAGGACGACTTGATCGTCGGCACAGCGGGAAGATCTCGGTCTTCTGATCCAACCCGCCAAAGAGCCGCGGAACGATCTCCGTTGTCCCGCGCTGAAGGGCTGAGCGGGAGTGACGTGTAGAAAAGAGGATAATTCGCGATGGACCTTGTGCGAGAATTCGACGTGATGGGCAGAGCCCTTGTAAACCATCTGTTGAGTTTGGAAGAAACTCAACGGAACGAATTCGCAGTCTGTGTTGGGAGCTGATGCGTGAATTGGCAAGACGGCTCGGAAGGAGACGAGGGAGCACGTAGAGAGTCGGGAGCTGTCTTCAGCAGAGCAACAAGGTATCTGCACGATGTGAGACATGAGAGTCGCGTTTCCGAAATATTCTTCGCCGATCAAGTCCTGAAGCCTTCGGATGGCGCCTCGTATGTAAGACCCAAACTGGGCTTCACGAGAGCCTTGATGGCCAAAGGCATAGAGCGACTGGACAATCTCCGACGGGGTTTGGCCTTGGAGTCGACAGAGGAGGTTCTGGTGCCAAGGTTCGAGGCGTCGTAGCGGTAAAGAGCCCGTGGGGAGAGAGTTTCTGGCGTCCTTGCGAACGAGCACGTCGAATCCACTTCGATCGAGTCTCGCTCGTATAGCGAATATGCCAATATGGACCCAAGGAGGGAGAGGAGAGCCGTGGTTAGAGGCGGTGGACATGGTTCGCAGCCGCCCCGCGAAATCTGGGGTTTTGATTTGCATGCTGGAGGATATATTGGTTATGACGTGGTGCATTTCCGCGAATCTAAAGCCGGCTGCTTCAAGCTTGTCCATGTCTCTTCTGCCGTTAAGATGACGGACGAGGAACATGAGACATCCTCGGCCGTACTGTGGAGGTATAGGGACGAGTCCCTTTTCGGCGAGGTCTCCGAGCAGTGATTTGTCCTTTGAGGATTGACACCTTTTGCGTAGTTGTCCGGAGGCCGACTTGACGACGACATTCCCCGTTACGAAGATCTCGTCCCAGAGCGTTCCAATATGAGCTAGATCCTCTTTCGTCTTGCGGGCGAGAGCAAGAGCCGCGAGGCTGAATAGCTCGCATATCATCTGATCATAGAAAGGCACCAACAAGCCGTCCTCTGCTATCAGCTTCAACCCTATTCTGTTATTGTATTTGTCGTGAGAAAGTTGACTGATATGGACTTCCATCTTTTCAGTCAAAGGCGCGATGCTACTCCAATTCCGAGATGCTCGATACATCCATTGAAAGAGAGGATGACTCGTATCAAAGGACTCGTTGTGCGTCTGTTATCTCTCAGCAGGTGAACATGTGACGGACACGCCTCAACTCACCTTGGCAATAAAGGTGTCGGTCACCACCTCGGTCGGAAGAAAGCCCTCCTGATTAACCATGATCCTCCCCTTCTCATCGAATACGGCTGCAGCCAAGACGACTTGCTGCGATTTGCTGGCATAATCTCTCCTAACCCAGCCAGAGTAGATGGAGCTCGAGGTCATGGCAACACCAGCGGCGATAGACTGATCGCGATATTGTCAGAAAATAAGGGACGATTGAAGTGACCGGGGGATACTTACCAAGCAAATAACCATGATGAGCGTCTCCTGACGAGACATGCCGTTCTGCAGACCGTGGGTCCGTAGCAGTCTGTAACTCGTGCCAACAGCAGCACACCAGTGCATACCTGAGACTGCGCCCGCGAGCACCATGGCACAACCCAGCCTTTTCCACCAGACGACCTTCCAAGCCGTTTCGAAGACGAAGAATAGGGTCAGTGCCGCCGTGCTGGCTACGACAGCAATGACTGTCGCCCCAGCCACGTAACCGACCTTGTAACAGGCTTGATAGTTGCTGATGGACGCATCGGCAAGGTAATGCATACCGCAGATGGCACCGCCTGATGAGAAGCCGGCTATGTAGATACGCCACAATCGTATTCGGCCGTTGATGCAGGTTGCGAGGAAGGCGACGACGAGGACGAAGATGGGGACTATCAAGGATAGAACCGTCATGCCTGTTGAGTAGGCGATTTGAAGATCCTCACGGCCATCGAAGATGAAGATGGCTCTGTTCCCGATAAAGTGCTATGGATACAGGACTTGGTTTTAGCCAACCTTGCAACTCGGATGATCGCAATGGGGAGGATAAAGAGCTCTGCAGAGTGGAACGATGTCGAGAATCACAGCCTACCATTGACCAGATAGCGATGCCTCCCATGGATATAGCTGCACCGATCAAGAGTAAACTGCAAATGAGGCATGTTAGTCTGTATTCACACTCTTCGCCACAGCATATTCTCGTACAGATTCGAAGACCCCTTGTGAGAGGTGCGCCTCCTTAGAAGCTCCAGCGTGGAACATGTTCCAATGAGGCTGATGGCGTAGCTCAAGCATACGAAGCCGGCGTTGAACGAAACGGGAACCATCCGACCCGAGTACTCGTCGAGCAACTCTTGAGAAGTAGGCGTCATTCTGGCGAAGATCGGCGAAGAGCTGAAGGAATTCTGTTTCAAGTCCATGCTATCGAGCCTGATGAATCAAGACGTCTCGAAGTCGGTCTCAAACGGGTGGTGAAGCCCTCGTCGAGTATGTCTCGCGGGAGCCCTGGAATCGGAGGCGTTACATTGATCAAACATAAAGAGGCTGAGGACTTCACTGGGAGCCGTGGCTTCATAAAAAGACGATTCTTCTTGACGGGAGAGAGGAGACGAGGCAAAAAAGAAAGCTCCTTGAAAGCCTCGCCGCTTGTCCTTACTGAGCTTCGTTCGATGCAAGGGTCGAGTAGGCCGGATGACGGGTCACAAATTTCCTTGCTTAGCTTGACCAATAGTGTAGAAGTCGACGAGCTGTGTGCTGTCTGCTGCTGCACCGAAATCCAGGGATGGACGACTTGGGGCGGTTTTACGGATAGTTTTGCTTCTGTTGTGATCGAGCTTGTAAGAGAAGCAAGGACTCGGCCGAGACTGGGCTCTACCTAACTACGGAGTATATCTTCCATCTATTTTCAGTATCAGATGCCAATTAACGATTTAAATTGTTGCTATATATTCGAATGCGTGTAAAGTCCGCTTTGCCAGAGCCAAGCTGTGTCTAAACAACAAGGTGAACTGGAGGCATGGTATAAGCTTGAGTAAAGAAAAGCAAACCCCAAACAGAAGAATCTGTTCAGCTACATATATGTATGACGGCCCTCAAAATCAGTCTCGACCGTCTTATTCGTCCATCCTTCTTAACGGCGTCGACAAAAGAAGAAACCAAGTTGAGCCATCAACCCCCGACTAGGCTCACGATAAGCTTGGACCCTGTCAGAGCGGCGACACTAACGCTCAGCATGTCCCACAGCTCTTGAGCCCTTATGGCTGTACGCTACGGGATAAACAATAAACATACGGCAGTCTGTCGCAAACGTCCAAGGAAGCGGATAGTCCACTAATGAGACCAGCAAAAAAGGGGCCCGCACGGACACTTACATGCCGGCTGTGTTGGGAATTCCTTTTCTTCTTAGGAAGCATTTTGCACCTTGAAAGGAGGGAAACACTTTGACTCGATTGGCCACGGGTAGCGCTAGGACCTCATCTCTACCGCCCGTGGACCTTTCTGGGCTCTCGACGATGATACAGACTACAATTGACCATCCCGTTACGCCACCCACCTTCAACGCAGCCGTCAATCCCCAAACGTGCGGAACAAAACACAGCAAAAAACAGGCTGTCATTAAAGAGATGATCACCCACGGAAAAAGGTGCCTCCCTTGGGTTTTCTATGGAATTATGGGACGAAAATCTTATGTCTAAGCTGCAACAACCTTGGACATGACCTGATTAACACTCGAGGCCAGCTCGCCGATGGTCATGGTATCTCTCGGCAGTGTGTGTCCCTTGCCGTGGTCGAACAGCTCGGCCGTATCGGGATCGCACATGTCGTACAGGGCCATGGCTCCGTGGATGTAGGGATCCTTGCAGCCGACAATGTGGCATGTAGGGATGTCAATCAAGTCCTCGCATTCGTCCGCCAAGAGGCACTCAACCTTGTCGTCTCCACGAAGGGCTACGGGAGGCCAGCCGGAGAAGAAGATGCCGCACTGTTGTTTTTTCATGTTAGAGAGGATAGGAGAAGATTTTTTTTTCCCCTTTGCGCCGCCGACGTACCTTGATCCTCCTCGGTGTTCCCAACTCTTCAGACCGTCTCTTCTCCTCCAAGATGAGTGTGGCGGCGGTCATGGCGCCTTCGGAATAGCCGAGTACACCCTGTGCATGAGTGCAAATGAGTCAGTCGGGCGTCCGCACTCAAGAGACATGCAGGGACAACGAAGACTGACCTCGATCTCGGGATCATCGGCGATGAGCTGCAAAATCTTGTCTATGCAGGTTCTGACGCAGGATCCCGTGTAGAACTCCTGGCCCTTGAGAAGCTCGCGCACCGTGTTCTCGGGGCTGTCAGCGGCGGGGAAATCGCGAAGCTTGTCGACGAAGTTGTTGAGGCTGCCGACACCATCTTGTTGGATGAACTTGTAGAGAGGAGGGGTGCCGAAGTAGCTTTCGAAGCCGTCAGGCGGAGTGATGGGATGGAATCCGTCGATCCATAGAAAGCGACCGGGAGTCGACCTCTCGACTTCTGCTATGAACGGTGCCAGCTGAACCTGAAAGTTCTGTTTTGTTTCCGATCAACAACGGTTCTTGTATATGGAGGGATGCGTTTCTTACCTTGGCACTGCCGTACGAGCCATGAAGACAGAGAAACTTCATTGGTGATGGTTGTCCTTTTTTTCTCTTCTGTAGATGTTTTATGTTACGGCAAAGGAAGAAGAAAGTCTCGTGCGAGAGAGCAACAAGTTAAATGCGCAGAGAGAACAGAAGTTGCCTTGTTTTGTTATGTTGTTGGTCAACACACCACGCAGATGCCAGGTGAAACAGCGACTTGGGGGGGGAGGGGTTGACAAGTTTTATTAGCTGGTTGGTTGACCATGTGTTCCGATCGTCTATCTATCCATAAACGCATGCACATACATACATACATTCGTCATATCACTAAGCCATATCGACAGACCGGATCGATCACCTAGGTGGGCAAGGTAGGCATAGAGTGCGTGTGTGGGCGTGAGTGAGTACAAGGCAAAGCCTCAGCAACCGGGGACATCGTAACAACTAGAAACTGTAGCAGATCCATCATGGAGGGTCGGCAAGGAAGGAAGAAAAAGTAAAACAACACAACTCACAGCTAATCTGAGACAGGAATGGGTGATGGTAAGCATCACAACCGGACGCTTGCGTCGTCACAAGAAGCTATACAACTCTGAACTTACATACATAAGCTGTTACTCGATCCTCGGAAAGCCAAACAAGGTGTGATCAGACGTCACGTAGTCGGTAATATGTATGTACATACATACACGGATGCCGCCACCTACCCACCCACCCGCGAACCCACCCTGCCGAGGAGGGCCTGGCCGAGAGGAGGAGGAGGGGGGATCCGCCACCTAATAGAGCCTCTCCACATGCCGCAGGCTTATTTCCCGTGCGGGAGAGGGGGGAAGAGGGCGGGGGAGGGGGAAGAGACGGCAAAAAAGAAAGTATGCTGTTGTTAGAGGGAGACGCAAACGGCAAGGAAGAATTATGTATGTGATTGCAACGAAAAGGCAAACCCATCATCCGAATATAGCAGCCACAACATGTGACGGGTGAGCGGGACACGTCGTCGGTCCGAGGTGTGTGAGAGCAAGTCTGTATGGAGCTTGTGCATGTAAAGTCACATATGTACGGAAGCAAAAGGAAGAAGAGCTTTGTAAGAGTTTCTTTTTTTCTTTCCGCCTGAGAGAGTGTGGGATATCCTCTTTTTGTCTCAGCGGGATTTGTTATCACGATGCAGCCTGTTGCTTTCCCTTCCCTGTAGGCTGTAGGCAACGTAAGGTCACATCAACGGGCTTCTCTCGACAACTTCGGTCTGCAATAGTAAACGTAATTCATTCTGCATGTAGGTAATAAAGCTGCAGAGTATCAGGTATCATTCAAGACACATTCCATCGAACCATGATCCGTGGGGGGGGGGGGGGGGGGGGGAGGTTTTCTTTTTTAAAAAAGAAAAAGTTATATAAAAGTTATCTACATTTGTGGTTTTCTCGTCGCGCGCTACCTACCTTTTCTCTTGGTTCT
>PDHQ01000009.1:358610-428207 GCA_003339415.1 Ophiocordyceps camponoti-saundersi (nom. inval.)
TTCGGGGGGGGTGGAGGGGGGGGGGGGGGGGGGGGGGGGGGGGGGGGGGGGGGGAAAGATTGCCTTGCTTGATATTCCCTTGAAAAGTCTATTGACATTCAGACCCCTTTCGTCACAATCTTCCCTTTGGGACGGCGCAATCTAATCCATTCCAACCCTAGATAGCGCGCCCCCCCGAAGATTCATCGGCCTGTGACGAAGGCCTTGCGGGAAGGGAGGAGGCGGACTTGTCCTTGGTTCATCCGTCGGCAGGGCAAAGAGACGGCGCTACCCACTTAGTCTCCCAACAACCCTTGTTCAAGAGAGAGAATTCCAACCAGTCGGTTACCGCGGATGGCGTGAGTAGAAACAGAGGGCAGATGGCGAAAAAAAGAAGCTGAAAAAGAAGAGGGAAAGCCTTTCTTCCTTCAGCCCCACGTTCCGCTGTTCGTTCCCGGCCATTAGGCATTCGGCCCTTCTTCCCGTTGAGAAGAGAGAGAGAGAGAGAGAGAGAGCAGAAAGCTTCTTCATCACTTACTTTACCCGTTGCCGTTCCCGGCAACCGTGTACCCAAAAAGGGGGTGACGGGAGAAGCCTTTCAAGACAAAAACAATACTAGACATCGTCCTGGGTGTTCCACATGGGACAGACACCACGCCTTCAGCAATAAACTACTGGTCTTCACCACCCTTTTTTTCATTTTGTCTTCTCTTCTCCTTGTCCGTCTTCTATCCTTCTCCTTTCTCTCTCTCTCTCTCAATCTCTCTGTTTTCCTCCACGTCTATTGTCTCTGACACTCTCTCACACACACTCTCCAACATTCATCGCTAAAACGTCTGCCACAAGTCAAAACAGAATCCACGTTGACGGACGGCCGCCATGGCATCCGACAACGGGCACAAACTGGCCCCTGTCGCCGTGGTTGGCATGTCATGCCGCCTGCCCGGTGGCATCTCTACTCTAGATGAGTTCTGGGCTATGCTCTCGCGTGCCCGCTCGGGATGGCGAGAGATTCCCGAGGATAGGTTCAGCAGCAAGGCATTCTGGCATCCCAATCCCCAGAAGAAGGGTTGCTTCAATGCCCGTGGAGGATACTTCATGGATCATGATCTCAGCAAGTTTGATGCCCAGTTTTTCAACATCACCAGGCAAGAGGCTGCCGCCATGGGTATGTTCCATGCTTTTCTTCATAACCTTGAAGCCCCAAACGCGGCTCCTAACTCTCCCTACCCCAGACCCAAAGCAACGACAGCTTCTGGAGTGCACATACGAAGCTCTCGAAAACGCCGGAATCTCCAAAGACAGCGTTGCAGGCAGCAACATGGGCGTCTTCGTCGGCGGCTCCTGTTCCGACTACGTGATAAGCACCCATCGCGATCCCGACTCGGTTCCCATGTTCGACGTGACCGGAAATCATCAGTCGATCCAGTCAGGCCGCATCTCGCATGCCTTCGACCTTCGAGGCCCGTGCTTCTCTGTCGACACCGCTTGCTCGTCCGGTCTTTACGCCCTTCACTCGGCTGTTCAGAGCATCCGCTCCGGAGACTGCGACTCAGCCGTCGTCGGTGGTTGCCATCTGCATCTGCAGCCCGACTATTGGGTGTCCATGTCCATGTCTGGGTACGTTTTGTGGGAAGAAGAGTTTCGAGATGTTTGTCTGACGAGTCTCGCAGTCTTTTTTCCGAGCATGGCAAGACGTACGCCTTCGATCACCGAGCCAAGTCTGGTTTCGCACGTGGCGAGGGTGTCGGCTGTCTCATCTTGAAGTCACTTGATCAAGCCATCAAGGACAGAGACAAGATCAGGTCCATCATCGTTAACACGGGAACGAACCAGGACGGCAGGACCGTCGGTAAGGATTCAGCTCGCTTCCCGACCTTCTCGGCGTTGAGATACTAACGCCTCCTCCTCAAGGGTTGTCGACGCCGAGCGCCGAGGCGCAGGAGCAGCTCATTCGCGATGTATACGAGAGAGCCGGTATCAACATGCGGGAAGTCGGTTTCGTCGAGGCTCACGGGACAGGAACCAAGATCGGAGATCCGATCGAGGCCAGAGCCATCTACAACGCTCTGGGCGAGGGCCATACAAAGAGACATCCGTTGTATTTCGGCTCCGTCAAGACCAACATCGGCCATCTCGAGAATGCTAGTGGAATCATCTCCGTCATCAAGGCTTCTCTCATGCTCGAAAAGGGCTTCATCCTGCCGAATGTGAACTATGAGAAGGCCAATCCTAGCATTCCGCTGGATGAGTGGAATATGAAGGTATGCGTTCTCATTTCCCTCACCCTTCCAGAGCAAACGAAGACTAACATCGATCAACAAAGGTCCCCATCAGCTTGCGGTCTTGGCCCTCGCAGAAGAAATACATCAGTGTTAACAACTTTGGATTCGGTGGTTCCAACGCCCACTGCATTCTGATGAAGCCCGAACTCCAGTTGTCACAGGTTGTTCAAGAAAAGTCAGATAGCCAACACAAGCTATTCGTTCTCTCCGGCCACGGCGAGAAATCCGCCCAAGAGAGGGCAAAACAGCTTGGAATCTACGCCGAACAGCATCCCGAAGTCTTCCAGAAACGGCTCGTGGCGAACCTCGCTTATACCCTCTGCGAGCGTCGTTCGCATCTGCCGTGGCGAATTGCCATCACTTCAACCTGCTGCAACGATATCGTCGAGGCCCTCAACACCATGGACGCGAAGGCCGCCCGTGCCACCACCAATGCTCCCAAGATTGCCTTCGTCTTCACTGGACAGGGAGCACAGTGGCACGCCATGGGTCGGGAACTTCTCACTTCTCATCCCATCTTCGCCAACACCATGCAGGAGGCCGATGATTGCCTTCGAAAGCTCGGAGCCGACTTCTCCCTGCTAGAGGAGTTGGCCAAGGACAAGGAAAGTTCCGAGGTGAACAAGGCCCGTCTCAGCCAGCCGGCCTGTACCGCCGTTCAGCTGGGTCTCGTTAGGCTGCTCAGCTCCTGGGGCATCGAGCCCATTGCCGTCGTTGGCCATTCCAGTGGTGAGATCGGTGCCGCCTACGCTGCTGGCGCCATCACCCTGGAAGCTGCCATGGCCGCGGCTTATCAGCGAGGTCAGGCTACGCTTCAGATGAAGGCTCAACATCCTGATCTTCGCGGAGGCATGCTTGCTGTCGGAGCGAGCCCTTCCGAGGTGCGCAAAATCATCAAGTCGATGAACATTGAGGGCGCCGCCGTGGCCTGCGAGAACTCGCCTGGATCCACGACCGTCTCGGGAAATGTCGAGGACATTGATAAGCTCGCCGCAGAATTGGAGGAGCGCAAGGTTTTCAACCGGAAGCTGCTTGTCGATGTCGCCTATCACTCGTCGCATATGGAGCTCGTTGCTGAAGACTATACTCGATCCATCAAGAACGTCTCGGCAACCGAGGGTAACAAGAAGACGGCCTTCTTCTCTTCACTTCGAGGCTGTGCCCTGGAAAGCCCCTCGTCACTCACTGCAGAGTATTGGAGAGACAACCTGGTGAAGCCGGTCCTCTTCTCCTCGGCGCTGGAAGCTCTCTGCCGCGAGGTTGAGCCGACTGTGCTGGTTGAGATCGGCCCTCATGCTGCGCTCGAGGGTCCCATCAAGCAGGTTCTTCGCGAGATGGGCGACAAGGCTACCAGCATCAAGTACTGCCCTACTCTTGTCAGGAACCAGAACGCTAGCGAGGCCGTTCTTAAGGCAGCTGGCCGTCTGTTCGTCATGGGCCAGTCTCTCTGCTTCGAGGAGGTCAACCAAACCCTCACCGGCGCCGACCTGCCGGTTGTCATCGACGACATGCTTCCATACCCTTGGGCTCACGAGAAATACTGGTTCGAGACGCGAATGAGTCGCGAGCATCGTATCAGGGAGTTTGAGCGCCACGATCTCCTCGGCTTGTTGAGCACAACCTCCACTGATTTCGAACACCGGTGGCGCAACGTTCTCACCACCGACGACGTGCCTTGGTTGAGAGATCATAGGATGCAGTCGCTCGTAACCTTCCCCTTGGCCGGCTTCCTCGCCATGATAGCGGAGGCCGCGTCTCAGCGTGCGACTATGAAGCGCATCGCTTTCGACCGTTTCTGCTTGAGAGAGATTCAAGTCACTTCTCCGCTCATTATGACGGACGGAGACAGCTACGAGGTGACGGTGAGCTTGAGTCGATACGCAGAGGGCACACGGTCCTATTCCAACTCATGGGACTCGTTTTGCGTCTCTTCTTGGACGCAGCAAAGGGGCTGGGTAGAGCACTGCCGCGGTCTGGTCCACGTCCGCAAGAGTGACGCTGTCAACCCTCTGGGTACGACAGTCAAGAAGGAGGCTCGTCACCGTTTCGAAAAGGCCTCCAAGATCTGTCAGGAGAAGGTGGTGACGGAGAGGTTTTACAGCGAACTGTCAGACAAGGGAGCCGAATATGGGCCTCTTTTCCGGATAGACAACGACTCTCAGATCGCTGTCGGCGAAGGCCATTCCATGGCCAACGTCAAGGTCCCCAACACGTCGGCTTGCATGCCTCACACTCACGAGGCGTCTTCCATCCTGTCTTCGGCCGTCGTCGACATGTTCTTCCACCTCACATTCGTCATCCTCGGCGCTGGCCGGAATCTGATGCCAAATCTTTACATGCCCAACGCCATCAGGACCCTCGAGTTCTCTAAGGATTTCCCCAACGAGATTGGAAAGTCAATGAAGGTCGTCTGCGAGGGTTACCCCGATACTGTCAGCATGGTCCCTGCCGACTTCTCCATCGACGCGTGGGCATTGCAGGAATCGGCGTTCCCCGTGTTCAGCGCTCAGGGCTTCACTTTGTCTCCGGTCAATGACCAGATCAGTGAGCAGATTGAGCCGCCTTCTCACTGCTTCAAGGTGCAGTGGGAGGAGCTTGGAGCCAAAGCAAATGGCGGCGCGGAAGAGAATGGGAACGGCGTCAACGGCACGAATGGTCACGCGAATGGTGTCAACGGCACGAACGGGCATGCCAATGGTGTCAACGGCCATGCCAACGGTGTTAATGGATCTAATGGACATGCCAATGGTGTTAATGGACACTCCAATGGTGTTAACGGGCACTCTAACGGCGTCAACGGTCACTCAAATGGTCACTCAAACGGACACTCCAATGGACACTCCAATGGACACTCCAACGGCGATGCGGACAGCATCTCCGAGTCAGAGTTCTCGGCGCCGGTCGTCATCGTCTCTGACAGCGGCGAAAACGACCCGCTTACAAAGTCCCTCGTCGACCTCATCGCCCTCAAGACAGGAGTCGCTCCCAAGGTCAGCTCTCTCGACACGCTCGACGCCGCCGACAAAATCTGCGTCTCCATCTGCGAGCTCAACAGTCCCGTCATATCCAACCTCACCGGCAAGGGCTTCGACAAGCTGCAAAAGATCATCCTCACCGCCAACACTCTGCTCTGGGTCAGTGCCGGCACTTACAAGAACGCTAAGCACCCGGACAGCGCCATCGCTCAGGGCTTGTTCCGTACCGTCCGCTCGGAGACGAGCAAGCTGGCTGCTACGCTGGATCTCGATCCTGACTCTTCGGTCGACCTTGTTTCTCGTTCCGAATTGATCATTCAGGCTCTGAGACGCGTTGTGGCTTCTGAGGAGGAGACAGGTCCCAGCGACTTCGAGTTCGCAGAGTCTCAGGGGAAGCTCGTCGTCCCTCGTATTGTCGAGGATCGTGAGATGAATCAGCTGATTCAACATCAGACTCAACCAACGGGACCGTATCTCCAGCCGTTTGACCAGTACGGCCGACGCCTGCAAATAGCCATTGGCAGCCACGGAGCGCTGGACACGATTTACTTCCGCGACCAGCCCCCGAGGCCACTGCGAGATGACGAGGTCGAGGTCAAGATCGCGGCCACCGGCATGAACTTCAAGGATGTAGTCATTGCTATGGGCCAGGTCCCCAGCTCCTACATTGGTGTCGAATGCAGCGGAACCATTTCCAACGTTGGCGCCAAGGTCACCTCTCTGTCGGTCGGTGATCGTGTCTGTGCCATGTCTTTGGGAGCGTATGGCACATTTGCACGATGCCGAGCAACAAGTGCCGCCGTGATCCCTCACGACATGAGCTTCGAGACGGCGGCTTCGATCCCGGTTGTGTACTCGACCGCCTACTACGGCATGGTTGAGCTCGCCCGGCTTCAACCTGGCGAGAGCATCCTCATCCACGCAGCGTCTGGCGGCGTTGGACAAGCTGCCATACAGCTGGCCCAAATGATTGGGGCCGAGGTTTATGCCACGGTGGGAGGCGTCGATAAGAAGAAGCTGATTATGAGTGAGTACGGAATTCCGGAAGACCGCATCTTCTACAGCCGTACTGCCGACTTCGGTCCCGCCATCCGAGAGGCGACCGGCGGGCGCGGGGTCGACGTCGTCCTCAACTCCCTGGCCGGAGAGCTTCTGCGAGAGTCTTGGGAGAGTCTGGCTCACTTTGGACGATTCATCGAGATCGGCAAGAGGGACATCACGTCCAACACACGTCTTGACATGAGCAAGTTCGAGCATAACGTGACTTTCAGCTCTGTTGACTTGACACTTGTTGCCTCGGAAAGGCCCAAGATCATGGGAAGCGTCCTGACGTCTGTCATGGAGCTGATGGAGAAGAAACGGATCGCGCCGATCGGGCCTATCACTGTCATGGGCATCTCTGAGCTTGAGACGGCTCTTCGTACGCTCCAGAGCGGAAAGTCGACTGGAAAGCTCGTCATCGCTCCTCGTCCGGGTGAGCAGGTCAAGGTAAGCAACAGCACTTCTCTCGCAGGGCAGGATGAGGAGTCTGACATTAGATGAAACAGGTCACTCATCGCCCGGCGGCTACCATTCTTAATGGTCACGCAACGTACATCATCATCGGTGGCACTGGTGGTCTCGGAAGATCGATGGCGAAGCGGATGGTGCAGCGCGGCGCCAAGCACATCGTCCTCCTGTCTCGAGCCGGTCGTATGACTGCCGAGCTGGCTCAGCTCAGCGAGGATTGCCGAGAACTAGGTGCCACTATCACCGTCAAGTCGTGCAATGTCGCCAACGAGGGGAGTGTACGGCAGGTTGTGGAAGAGTGCGCCCGGTCATTGCCGCCCATCAGGGGTGTCATTCACGCAGCCATGGTTCTTCGGGTAAGAATGCCTCCCAAATTCTTTACGTTGAAAAGCAACAGTCAAACTAACGGGATCCTTCTCCTCTCAGGACATGCTGTTTGAGAAAATGTCGTTTGACGACTTCCATCAAGTGATGGAGGCCAAGGTTGCCGGAACCTGGAACTTCCACCGTGCTCTGAGCAGTCACCAACTCGACTTCTTCATCATGCTTTCTTCCGTCGCTGGCATCGTCGGCAACAGGGGCCAGGCTGCCTATGCCGCGGCAAACACCTTCCTTGACGCTTTCGTTCAGTTCAGGACACAGAGAGGCTTGCCAGCGACCTCGATTGATCTGACAGCAGTTGAAGATGTCGGATATCTGGCCGAAAACGCAGGACGGTCAAAGGAGGTTCTCAAGACGCTCGAGGGAAGCTCCTTTGGCGAGGCAGAGGTTCTCGCCCTGCTGGAAGCCGGCATCCGCGGACAAATCTCTCAGCTGTCCAACAGCCAATGTATCACGGGCTTGAACTTTGCTGGTCAATCACTGCCCTTCTACGCCGAAGACGCCAGGTTCACTCACCTTCGCAACGCTTTCCAATCGGAGAACCAAGCGGCCGAGGTGTCGGCTTCCGGACAGGCACTACCTTCCCAGGAACTGATCCAAGCTCCGTCTTACGACGCTGCCGTCAACATCGTCAGCCAAAGAATATGGGAGAAGCTCTGCGCCATTCTCATGTTGCAGCCCAGCGACATGGATCTCAAGTCGTCGGTCAAGTCATACGGCTTGGATTCCCTGAACGCCATTGAGTTGCGAAACTGGATCGGCAAGGAGTATTCCGCTCATCTGCAGGTTCTCGAGCTTCTTACGTCCGGTACTATCATGGATCTGGCCGCCTTGACGATGAAGAAGTCCAAGATTAAGCATCCGCATAAGGAGCCTTGAAGAAAAGGAGAAGAAGAACATGACGCAGAACATGAAGAAAACTGACCTTCTCTGTGATTGTCACTGACAGCTGCCGGGCAAAGAGATCGTTTCGTTTCGCCCGGTTGGCAAAGTTATTTTTCTCTCGTTTTTAATGTCTAATTAGCGTCTGCCTTCATGCATGCTCGCCATTCTATTGTGTCTGTCACTAGTGTCACTCTATACTGCCAAGTATTCACTATAAGCATTCATGCGCCAGCAGGATCATGGGTTGGGTGTTTGTGTTGGAGAGGTTTCTTTTTGAAAGCTTACTTCGATAGCTGCGTCAGTTGGGAGGTCTGGCACCCGTCGGACGACAAAGACTACCTAGGTTGAGAGAAAATGAATCTACATTGTTGTAAAGAATGACTCTCTAGTTTCTGCCCTGCTTCTCGACTCGATGAGCGAAAGCACGTGGGTAGATTGTTAGACGTACGTATGGGAGTAGGTGTAGGAGACTACTTCGGAAGGGGATGCGAGCTTCGAAATGTCTCCAGAAATAATATATCTGAGTTGAGAACTGTCTTTATATAAACGAGCGGTCTTCTTATTGCGCAGTAAAGTTACATGCGTGCAGTGATATCTCGTTCACGAGAGAAGAATCACCACCATAGCGGCCATTGTGACGATGATGGGTGAGGATACCGACCACTTGGCTCCGCTGTTGGTTACTTCAACAGGTGTCTGTGTTATGGACGTTAGCTTGTGGGCAAAGCATGAAGCTTTCAGTGGTTTTGTCCTTACTTACACCCGCGCCACTCGCGCCATCTTTCGCCTGTGTGTCAGCTGTCGTCGTGATCTCAGCCGGCTTTGTGATTGTGTCTGTGCTCACGGTTGGCTTGTCGTCGGCCGGCTTGGAGGGAGCAACTTCTGGGGCTGCAGGGGCTTCATCGCCCTTGGGCTCATCCGCTTGAGGAGCTTCCCTCGTAGGCCTCTGCTGAGGGAGCGACGACTGCGGAGGAGGATATGTGTCGGAGCCCTCTTCGTTTTTCCAGCCCTGATTCAGAAACCCGCAATCTTTGCCGACTTGGATTGCCGAGTCGTATACTGCCTGAGGGACAGCACTAGGACACTTGCCGAAGCAAATATCGCTGAGTTGTTGATTGTCCGTCTCTTTGCATCTGTCTTCTTGCTTCTTGTTAAGGGTGATAAGAGCACCTACAGAAAACACATGGTCAATTTAAAAAGCATTTATAATGGCAGACTCAGGGCCAGATGTTGACTGCTATGTGGCAGGCACCTACCGCAAGAACCGTGGCACTTGAACTCATCACTATTCACATGATACGGTCCCTGGCGTCTCTTCAAGAAGGCATACTTTTCCCCGCTTCCGAGTTTGTCTGCGAAGGGCGGTGTAACGGTTGTCAATGTGAATGCTCCACGATCCCCACGAGGATGAAGGATCGCGGCGTCCGTCACCGTGGCGACGAGGGCAAGGTAGCTGAGTAGATAACGCATCTTGACAGAGTAGGTAAATATTCCCAAAGGTTGGCTTGTTAACGAAAGAGTGAATAGGAGGGGAGAGTAGGAGGAGGATAACTTGGGCTCGAGTGGCTGCAGAAAAAGGGAAGGAAAAGGCAACGGACAAGAGGGTTAGGCAGAATATATACATAGTTGTGTCGGGGTTACATCCGAGCCTCTTCGGTTGAGAGCCCCTTCAGTTGCCAAGTGGATGTTCTATGGGGCTTCAGAGGGGACACCAAGGAATACATCCGAAGCTTGAATTGTCAGGATCATAACTGTACATACATACATATGTATGAATGTATATACATACCTACATACATATTCTGGCAAAGTTTAAACTGCACACTATAAAGATGATGCAGAAGCATGCCTTCGTTCTGAATTACCTACCTACATACATATGTGCATATGTATATATGTAAACGTGAGTAGGTATATTATTTCAAACTTTCCTAACTCGAACTACGGATACGTAGACTATAGTGCCTCATACATAGCTCATTTACATAAATGTATATGTACATATATATGTTTGTACGGACGTACATATTTATATATGAAAAACCTTTCTGAATCTTACGATCTTATCAGATGATCTGATAAAACACGGCCGAGAACAAAAGACGGCAAGGGGTGCTTTAAACTTACACGAGAGGGAAGTTTATTTCACATACATACATACATACCTACATATATGTACATACATATATATACATTGAGTTTCTCTTTCTTAACTATGTTTTATCTTGGCACTCTCCACTGTTTAATTTCTGCCGTGTTGTATGTATATACATACATATATATCTACCTTACATAGAACATACCTTATAGTGCAGCGGTCACTACTAAGCACAGAGCTGAGACAAGTAGATATCATATATAGGTAGGTACATACATACATACATATGTACATATGTATGTGCATAGTGTTGAAGAACAACTAGGTAGGTAGGTAGGTAGGTGCATACATACATGTGTGATGTGTGTAAAAACTAAAGAGAGATGAGGATATACATATATCTATATACATATGTACTTATCTAATCTGATCAGCCATCTAATCTGATCCGTAAACTGCACCGATTTCGGCCCCTTGTTATTACATATACCTACCTACCTACCTATATGCACCTAGTATACATAGTACGACGCACCTCCTTTTATTTTACTACGTACCTCTTAAATCTTAATATAATAAGGTTACCTACGAAGCACATTAGTCATTTGTACGACTTACATATACGAATATATTATGTGCGGATACATACGTACATGTGTACATGAACATCTTCTTGTTTCTGCGGTTGTGGTCATAGTTGATGAAGCAGGCGGTCTTTTGCAAGCTATGTCTTCACTGTAAGAACAAAACCATTCCCGCCTCGCTACTGCGAGTTGCGTTAGGCTGATAAGTTCCTGCACATTTGCTACACATACATAGGTATGTAAACTATCTCAATCTGATAAACGAATTACCATACCTACATACTACATAATACCTAGGTGCATATGTACATACATACATACATACATATGTAAACAGGAAAGTGAACTTTACTACCAAGATAGTTTCTCGTGGAGCAAATCTCGCCCTCGCCGCGGCACTTTTGGTTTTTCTTGGGGGACCAAACTTGGTTTCGGGCTCCCTTACATCTTGGCAACATACATACATACATACATACATACATAGATGGGTAGGTAGCTAAAATCACCTTGTCATAACTTAGTAGTTTCGGCATTGATCTCTTCTCTGCAAGCACTAGAATAAGTCGGTCGTCTAAGTTTACATATATATGTACATTTTATCTATGTACCTATGTATGTATGTATGTCCATACATACTGGTGGCGGCCTGTGGAGGCAGGCGCTGGGGAGTCTGATTGGGGTTTGAATTGGCACCCGCTAGCTGGGTCAGACTTATCGTGGACATCATCCTTTTATCCCCCTTTTTGGGAGGCCTACTAAATTGACTCTCTTTGGCCGACGCCTCGTCTACTCTGTTTATCTCATACATACATACATTGTACATACATAGGTACATATCATACATTCATACATACTAGGTAGGTAGGTACTCGTGTGCAAGAAAGTTAACTTTGCCTACATACCACGTACATATGTACATACGGACATATATACATACGTGTCACGACGTAGGATCTGTCGCGTCGACTCCCATTATTTGTGACCGAAAACTTACCAGCTACTCCACATGTCGGGAATCTAGATACCGAGTCGCAGTGACGGGCGCCACGTGGGGCCCTGAACTCATCGGCGGAGATGTTTGTGCGAGGGAAATCCGGCATTAGTCTAACTTTGCCTGCCTTTGCTTTCATTGCACGGAAAATAGCTCAAGAGGAGCGGATATTAGCAAATGACGTGTCCGGCAAGGCTCTCTGCCGGAACAAGACAAGACAAAAGGAACCCATTCATGAAGATGCTTCGTTTCTTTTCGTGGATATGGGCGGCAGAGTTTAAGGGCGATGGCGTTGAAATCACATCACAGTCCAGTTGCACCTGATTTTACTTGGTCCATAAAGAAAGACTTGATAAAACCAAACTGTCTAACTTGTAGCGAAGTAACATACATACATACAACGCAAGCCTTCAAGTAACATAGGAAATGACATGATCTGCTTGATGAAGCAGAGAAAGTCTCTAGATACATATGTATACATGATGCATTTTGAGACAAAGGAGATTTGGCATTCTGTAGGCCATGTGGGAGAGGTAGTTTAAAAAGGCGTTGAAGATCCCAATAGAGAGGATGAGAAAAGTAGAAAAGGAGGAAAAGGGAACAAGCGGAAGACCACTAAAGAAGAAGAAGATCAAGAAGAAGATGAAAGGCATGAAGCAAAAAGAAACAAACGTTTCACGAATTCAAAAAGCCAATTTCCTTCCAGATGTGAATGTATTTCCGGATGACTTCTTCACTGACAGGTCCCACGGCAGCCAGCGTCTTGGAATGCTCGAGGGTGTTCTTGACGTCCAGGACGAGGCCGCCGCACGACATGCGGAGATAGTTTCCGTCCAGAAAGTCCAGCAGTGTGGAGGCCGGGTTGTTCCGCTGAGGCGCGTTGCGGACCCGCTCAACCCAATCGCTAAATGGAATTAGGTTGGGGATATTGAGAGCGTCGGCGAGGACGGCGTTTGTCTCGCGCCAGGATTGGCCCACCGGGTTCTCGATGTGATAGACGGAATGCGGCTTGCGTTCGGACAGGACTAGGTCGGAAAGTGTGGCGGCGATGTCATTAACCGGAGTCCAGAAGACCGTACCGTCGACGTCGGGGAGGGCGTTGAGCGTCTGGGATGACTTGATGAGGAAGCCGAAATGTTCCATCGGGTTCCAGTATCCGCTCGTCTTCGAGCCGGCAATTTGACCTAGACGGACGACCATGGTGCGGAATCGGTTGGGATGGTTGTGAAGAGTCTCGTCGAGCATCCTCTCGCATCCCCATTTCGCATCACCATAGCCATTGGGCAGCACGGAGTCGATACCAACTCCCTTCTCGGGAACCATGATCCTTGTGTTGTCAGAGGCGGTAGCCAGACCATAATGGCCTACCACCCCAATGGAAGAGACCATCTGGAAGCTGAACTGGAAGGAAGACGGACGACGGCTCGAGACGTGGCAGCCAAAGTCGATGAGGTTGCGCATCACCTGGAACTGAGACTCGAAACCTGACAGAGGACGCTTCGCACTCATCGGCCAAGCGTTGTGGATGAGATGCGTGACGGTGTTGACGAGCCCTTCGTACACGCTCGTCGACAGGCCGAACATGGGCTTCGCGCTGTCAGTCTGCAGAACGACGAGCTTGTGCTTCAGAGCCTCGGGGAAGCGGATTCCCTTTCCTCTCATGGCCTTTTGCTGACGGACGTAGGGCTCCTCCTTGTTCTCGCGGTTGAGGCACACCACCGTCTTGACGTCGGGGAGCTGTGCCATGTGGTAGACGAGGTGGCCGCCCAGACTGCCAGAAGCACCCGTCACAAGCACGACTTTCTCATCATCCCTGGGAAGACCGAGTCTGCCCGAGGAGGCGGACAGGTTGAAGCCAGCCGTGTGCTTTTCAACGAGGACGTCAACAGCTCTTCTCCGGGCATCCAATTCGGCCGTATCGATGTGCACTCGTTTCACCGAGTACTTGTCATCAACAGCTTCAGAATCGGAAACCTGCTTCTCTTCCTCCTCCATCGCCTGAGGCGTGCTAGAATCTCCGAGCAACAGCCTCTTCAGATCAGCCACGGTGGGACACTCGAGGAAGAGAGACTCGTGCTGGATATCAAGCTCGAGCTCATCCCGGTAACGACTGACGATGACGAGGGATAGCAGAGAGTCGATTCCCGAGTCGGCAAAGTTGGTATTGTCTGTCAGATCCTCCGTCGCGACTCCGCTCTCCTCCGAGATGATCTCCAAGGCGCGGCGGAAGTCGACCTTACTCTCCGGCACGGCAGCAGGCGGCGGCACGAAGCTGGAAGAAGTGTTGACCTTGGGGCTGGGAGTGGGAGTGAACAGTGGCTCCGTCACGGGTGATGGCAGCGGTGGGTGAGAGGGAGCTACTGAAGAGGTCGTTCCCATCAAGAGCTTCTTCAGGTCGGCCACGGTCGGGCATTCAAGGAAGAGAGACTCGTGCTGGATGTCGAGCTCGAGCTCGTCACGATAGCGGCTGACGATGACGAGAGACAAGAGAGAGTCGACTCCCGAATCGGCAAAGTTGGTATCGTCAGTGAGGTCTTCGGTAGCGACGCCGCTCTCCTCCGAGATGATCTGCAGGGCCCGACTGAAGTCGACCTTGCTTGGGGGAGCAGAGTCGAGCTTGGAGAAGGTGTCCGGACTGGGGATGGTCGCTCCCGTGGCGGTGCTGCGAGGTGTAGACGGTCCCGTGCTGCTGGTCATTGGAGTCGACTGGCCGCTGGAGTCGTGGCTACCGACACCGCCCCCCAAGAAGCCCTTAAGATCGCCGACAGTGGGATACTCGTAGAAGAGGGCGTTGAAGTCAAGATCCATGTCGAGCTCCTCCTTGAAGCGGGCGGAGATGGTCAAACCCAGGAGCGAGTCAATGCCGGCGTCGCTGAAGATGGTGGCGTCGGTGAGGTCTTCGACAGCCAGCCCGCTCTCCTCGGCGATGATTGCCAGTGCCTTGGGGATCTTGGACGGCTCAGAGGCGTGTAAAGCTGGCTGGTGAGCGTGAGGCGCCGACGGAGGGGGGGTAGACGGCATCGTCGGCTGGCTCTTCGGAGCGGGAGTCGCCTGCTGCTGGGCTTTGGGCAGCGGTGCAGGAGGCGCCTGTTTCTGGGCCTTACCGCCGGCTTCGATGGACAGAATCACCTTGAGGACTCGGCGAGGCACGCCTTGGATGGCGATCTGTCCGAAGTGGGCGACGACCTTGTCTCCATCACAGATGACGATGTCTCCGCGCCACAGCTTGTCAGCGCCCTCTGCCATACGGGAGTAAGTGTTGTAGGCCTTGTCCAAGTCGAGCGGCTCAAAGATCTGAAGAGAGTCCCATCCGTGATTCATGAAGACGTCCTTGTCCAGGTCAGTCTTGTCGTTGCAGTTCATGGTAAAGGCGCAGGCTTGAGACATGGCATCGATGATGGCCGGATGGGTGTGATAGTCGCCCTCCTTCTTGATGCTGCCGAAGCTAATACGGCTCGAGGCTTCGTACGAGTCGCTGTTGAGGTAGATCTCATCCAAGGCTCTGTAGTCGTCGTGGAAGCGAGCCAGCGGTCGGATGGCGCGGTAGGCCATGGCACGGTTGTATCGAGAAGACTTTCCGCTGACGATTCCTTCTTGGAGGGCCTTGACCTTGGCCTTGAACGATGCCATGTCGTTTTGAAGACGCTGCCTGAGGCTGCCGTCTTGGAACCGCACCACGCAACGGGAGTGCTCCTGAAGCTTTTGCTTGCTCTGTCCGAAAGGTCCGAGTCAGTCATATAAGCAATGATGGAGAGGGACGGAGAAAGAGGGAAATCATACGTCAAAGGTCATAAACTTGATGCTCGCAGCTTGCGAAGACCAGTCAACGTCAACATGCGACTGAAGTAGCTGCTGACCCGATCCACTGCGGAGAATCAAAGCCTTGGAGATGTTCATATCAGACACCTCGAGCACCTTGTCCTGCAAATCCGGCCTGTATCGCTGGCCGATATACTTGCCCAGGCTCAGGGCAATATCGGCGTAGACCGAAGGCGTGCAGAGCGGGATTCCGTCGACCTCGTGGCCTTGCACCAGCGGGCTGAGATCCTCTCTCTTGATGTCCGACTCGAGAATCATGTTGAGACGCTGAGAATCGCCAGCCTCTTCCACGATGCGGTGGACGGTGGTGCTCTCGATGCTCGTCGCAGACACCGTCAGAGGAGGATCACCCTTGCGAAGCGACCAGTCGTTGACATATTGCATCCAGTAGTCCTTCAGATCCCAGCTATAAGCAGGCAGAGCGACGACGCTGTGAGAACCCTCGAAATCTCGGTGGCACTCCGACCAGCGGATATCGGCACCGGCTGTATAAAGAGCCTTCAGGGTCGTGCCGATGACCTGCCAAGAAGGCCGGCCGCGCTGCAACGAGAACAGCGTCGTCATCTGAGGGCCAAGAACGGCCTTGACCATTCCGGAGATGGCGGGATGAGGACCGATCTCAACTGTCGACGTCTGCTCCGTGATGATCTTGTTGCTGCGCGCCGCCAGAAGGGCCTTGAACATGTTGACGGGCTGACGAGAGTGACTGGCGAGGTACTCGGGGCCGAAACCGCCGTTGCCTCCAGTAACAACATCGCCATTCAGGGGGCACAGGATAGGGATCTTGGCGTCAGAAAAGGTCACGCCCTTGACGATCTCCTTGAAGCTCGGTAGGATGGGATCGATTTGGGAAGAGTGGAAGGCGTAGGGAACCTTGAGCAGAGTGCACTTGAAGCCGGCGGTGGCGAGTGACTCCTTGATGGCGGAGACATCGTCATTGGAGCCGGCCAGGACAGTCTCGACGGGCGAGTTAATGCAGGCGATTTCATAGTCTCGTCGCCTGAGGACGGCGGCAATATCTTCGACTGACCCCTTAACGACGAGCATAGCATGGGTATCGCGCGTGCACATCTTCTCCAGCAGCTGAGCCCTCTTGCCGACGAGGTAGAGCGCATCGGCATCGGAGAGGACGCCAGCAGCGTTGAGTGCAGCATACTCTCCCAGACTATGGCCGACGACGGCAGAGGGCGTGATGTTCCAAGACGCCCAGAGCTTGCCCAGCGCAATCTGCAGACAGACACTCGCCAGCTGGACGGCAGCAGGAGCGAAGACACCAGGGTCCGTCTCGTCCGACTGGATGACGGGGAGGACAGAAGGGAAGCCCAGGTTCTGCACCATGTCGTCCAGGCGGCACATCTCGGTACGGAAGAAGGACAGGTTCTCGAACAGCTGCTTCCCCATGCCGGGATACTGGGCACCCTGGCCGGTGTAAGCGAAGACGGGCTTCGTGATGGCCTTGGGCCTCGTCATTCCGGTATTGTCACGCAGAGCGGCTTCGATCTGAGCGCAGAGATCCTGGGAAGAGCCACCGAACAGCATGACTCGATGCTGGTGATGAATCCGGCGAGCCGTGGTCGTGTACGAAAGCTGACCGAGAGCCACGTCCGGGTTTCGGCGCAAGAATGCCAGCATAGACCGAAGGTTGCCCTGCAGCGAGACGCCGTTCTTGGCAGTGCTAGACACGAGATGAAGAGTCCTGGGATCGCGAGCCGCAGACTCGGCTCGCACGGGCGCGTCCTCGATCAGCAGCGCCGAGTTGCCTCCAGCGGCGCTGAAGTTGTTGACAAAGGCGCGTCGGGGCCGATCGGGATCCGAGCTTCGGGTCCAAGGCTTCGCCTCGAGGGCGATGTTGACGTTACGCTCGCGCAGATCGGTGGGGAACTTGCGGTTGATACGAGTCTTGATGCCGCAGTGCGGAACGATGGTGTCTCGTTGCATCATCATCAGTACCTTGATCAGACTCGAGACGCCGGAAGCAGCCTCGCCGTGACCGATGTTAGCCTTGGCTGAGCCAAGATAGAGCGCCTCGTCCGCGTTTCGTCCACGCTCGACCTGGTTTAGGGGCGGAGCGAAGGTGTCGAGAACGCTGCTCATCTCGCCGGCGTCACCGGCTTGAGTACCGGTGCCGTGCATCTCGACGTAGCTGACAGAGTACGGGTCGACGGCGCCTTGGTTGAGGATCTTGGAAAAGATGGCTCGCTGGGCGCCCGAGTGCGGCCGGGTGATGGACTCGGATTCGGCAGAGTGGTTGGTGTAGGCTCCGAGGATAAGGCCCAGGATAGGGTCGTTATCGGCGATAGCATCGTCGAGGCGCTTGATGATGACGGTTCCCACGCCCTCGCCTCTGCAATAGCCGTCGGCACCATCGTCAAACGTCTTGCAGTTACCGGTGCGGGAAAGGAAGTGGCCCCGGTCAAGGCCGGCGGTGAAGTCCGGATTCGTCAGGACGTTTGTGCCGCCGGCGATGGCAGTGTCGATGTCACCCCTCCAGAGAGAATTGCAGGCCAGGTGAATGCCAGCAAGACTTGAGGAGCAAGCAGTATCGACGGCGTAGCTCGGACCGCTGAACTTGAAGAAGTAGTTGATGCGGCCGGGAATAAAGGCCCGATTCCCTCCCGGGATAAAGTAGGTGTCGATATTCTGCGCGCTGTTCGTTTCCATCCAGTCATTGCTAGTGACACCATAGAAGACGCCGACACGGTCTCGGCGGGTCGAGGGCGTGGCATCCGGGACGATGCCGGCCTGCTCGATGGCCTCATAAGCCGTCATCAGAGCGAGGCGCTGAGCCGGGTCGATCTGAGGCGCCTCCCTGGGCGAGATGTTGAAGAATCGGGCGTCGAATTGGGCCGGGTCCTCGAGCCAACAGCCGTACGGCACCGCACTCGTGTTCTTCTTGCGTCCGGTCGGGTCGACGTGCGTGGCCGCGTCCCAGTGAAGGGCCGGCACTGACTTGTGTACATCAAGGCCGCGGTGAAGGACATCCCAGAATGCTTCGTTGTCCTTTGCGCCGGGGAAGCGGCCGGACATGGCGACGATAGCCAGCTTCGGCTTGCCAGGGTTGGAGCCGGAGGCCGTGGCCGGGGCGGGGGCCGCCGGGCGGGGCGCTACGGCGGGTACGAGCGACCGAAGTGGAGTCTGCTTGAGCGCCGTGTAGATGAGCTGGTCGGCCGAAGTTCCGACGGGCACAACCCGGAAGGCAGCCGGACCGACGGCACCGACAGCGGCCTGCAGTGCGTCGAGGAGATCGCCCCATCGAACGGGCTGGAGGAGGATCCCGGACACGGCGGCCGTCAGCAGGGCAGAGAAGCTGCGTTCGCCAACGGTTGCGGGCAGGAGGGGAACGTGTTCGGAGCCTCGGACGGCGAGGCCGGAGACGACGGCGTCGACGTCGCGCCGAGAGAAGAGGTGAGGCGCGTGGTACGGTCCATGGATCGGAGCGCTCTTGTACCGGAGACCGGCGAAGGATGGCGAAGCGACGAGCTGGGCCAATGCCGCTGGCGGGCCGCTGACGGTGATGCCGCCGGGCGCATACGCCGTCACATACGGCCGGCTGGTTGGCGGCAGGGACTAGAAGTTTTTGTGTTTTAGCAACAGCGGTGAAGAGTGCAGAAGATGGGGAGGAGGTATCATTACCGTCTGCTCGCAAAAGCTGCGCACCGTCTCATACGAGGCCGCGCCGGGGACGAGAACAGACCAGCTCTCTTCCAGCGTCTTGGACGGGGCAACTCGCTGTGCCACATCCGCCACTAGCATGCCCACTCGGAAGGCTGCCGTGACGGCCTCGACGGCCAGCGGTACTAGCTCGACGGCATTGCGGCTGCAGCTGACAGCCGCAGCAGCCAGGGCACCGGTGCATATGCCGGCCACGCGGGACGACGACGAGTCCCACGAGTCTGTTTGGCTGTTTTTGCATGTAACCTTGTCAGCCAATACTCCCCTATAACAAGACTAATACGACAACACAGTCAAACTCGGTTCCGGCACTCACCTGATAAAAGATCCAAGCTGATAGATACAGGTAACGGCCATGTCGAGCGGTATGGATCGCTTGCCGCTCTGGTTCCATGAGGCGAGATCGTCGAGGCTAGTGAAGCGTGGAACGT
Source organism: Ophiocordyceps camponoti-saundersi (nom. inval.) (assembly GCA_003339415.1). Taxonomy (NCBI): domain Eukaryota; kingdom Fungi; phylum Ascomycota; class Sordariomycetes; order Hypocreales; family Ophiocordycipitaceae; genus Ophiocordyceps; species Ophiocordyceps camponoti-saundersi. The sequence goes on from PDHQ01000009.1 coordinate 378,220, forward strand.
CTTGCCGGTCTTCGTACGACAACTTGTAAATCTCGGCGCGAACGGCATCGTATGCCTTGGTGAGAAAATCTTCGAGAACGGGGTGAGTCCTCTGCCGCAGCAGAGCCTTGAAGTGAGGCTGGATGTCAAAGGTCTGATCTCCGAAGAGATAGAGCTCCATGTCGTTGCCCATGGTTGTGAATGTCGATTTGATAGTTGTGATTGGATAATATGATGCTTTCTTTCTCTTTTCGGTTCTCTCTGTCGTCAGGAGTAAGGGGATATCATCAACTTCTAAGATGGGGAAGAGGGAGAGAAAGAAGTGTAAAGAGCTCGGGGAAGTATGTATGCAAGCGGTGAGCTATGTGCGAACGTACGGGTTGATGTGGAAGAATAGGTACGAAGCGAGAGGATGAAAAAGCGTGGAAGAAAGAAATGAAGTAGAAGAAAAGGAAACTGGAAGAGAAGACGCAGCAACTCCGAGGCGCTCCTCGGGTCTATAAGATGATGGGTGAAGCGAACTGTCTCTCAAGGCTTCTGGGATGAGTGGAAATCAAATCTTATATACAACAAAACCCTTGACTCGTCTTTGCTGGCGTGCTCGAAGCAGGCAAGCAAACGGCATAGCTTGCCGTAGATAGCATGGGGGGTGGGAAGGGGGGAAGGGGGGGTGGTGTGAGTGTGAAAGGGGGCCCTCTCATCTCAAGGTCCGCTTACACTAGGCGCTCTCTCTCTCTCTCTCTCTCTCTCTCTCTCTCTCTCTCTCTCTCTCTCTCTCTCTCTCCTTCTCTCTCTCCTCTCTTGTGCCATCAGCCGCGGCAGCGTACACGGAGGAGACACGGGCCCGAGAGTGTCTCTTCCTCTCTCTCACTCTCTCACTCTCTCACTCTTCATCTTTGCTCCTCTTCGAGCTCCGAGCCGACGCGGGCCCCCATAGAGGCAGTGAACGGGTGGGGCCCTCGGCCCGGTTGCATTTCCCCTTTCTATCTCGACCGGCTCACGCTCCCTCTTGTTGTGCCTCTGCCTTATACAGAGTAGGAGGGAGGCTCATAGTTCCACCCCCCCTCCCCTCCCCTCCGCACGCCCCCCCTTTAATTCTTTTTTTCTCGCCTTCCGACTGACATCGTCTGGCCTCCTCCAGGCTCGGCCGATTGGTCCTATGTCTTTGGCTAACATAATAAGCCAGGACATGTTTGTGGCCCTCGTGTTAAGCCGTCGGTATGACACGGGCATTTACGAGCAGAGGCTGTGCGTCTAAACGATGGGACGTTGGGCACTGTAAGCCGGTAAGCCCAACCTGCTACTGCACGCTTGGCCTGTCCTATTTCAAGGACGTCCGCTATCTTCCGGAACGCTCTATCTACGATGGCCTTCTTCCTTGTTTTTTCTTGCCCTTGGTCTTGTCTGTGGTAATGTGCTTCCAAATTCGATCCCAGTAATGAATGAATCACGATGGTCAACCTCCGTCTCCTGACGCCGCCTGCTGGCATGGTTGAAAGGAGGGTACCTATGTACTTGGCACGGTTGAAAGGAGGGGACCTACCTGGACAGGCACCTACCTAGGTACTAGGTTGGGTGGCATCTCAATTTCACGGACTGATCTACAAACGTGCTGCAGCAGGCTGGAGTTTATGTAGGTGGTATGTAGTATGTAGCATGGCTGCGCGCACGAGAGTGCACAGGTGCCTACGACGTACACGGACTGCCTTGGGTGGTGAAACCAGATTTTGGTTAGAGAATGGTTGTAGATACAACCTCATAGCGGGAGATTAACAGGCGCGGATGGGTATTCACTACTTGGAGGAATGACATCGGCCCAGAGCTTACATTTAGGGCTTGAGAAGCTGCGTTACATACAATCTACATGAGCCTTTAAAGCCGGTACAAGCTGTGGCGACGAGCATGTATGTATGTACGTGGGCAGAGACAGAGGCGAAAATGTCGAATGTCCTCAGCCGGGCGCAGGGCTGAGCTGTTGAATCTATTCCCCGAATTTCACGGACACACGTGAGACGGGTCGTACGGAGAATGACGTCTATCGTCATCACCGTCATCATCAGGGGAAGCATCGCCAGCAGTAACAGCAGATGTCGGCGTTACCTATTTTCGCAGCTGACGAACAGGCCTTGGCCAAGTGTCCGTCCTCCATATCTCATCGGGGGTACATGAATAGAAGGTCTTTGAATCCATCAATCAGAGCCCCTTACTGATATGCACCGAATTGTTTTGGAAAACGGGACAGACGGCAGCTGCAGTGTCTCACACACCCGAAGGAGAGAAGGGGGGGGGGGGGGGGACATAGGGGGGGGGGGGGGGGAGAAAGGGAGCTAGAGGTCGCTCCCGGCACCGGATGACTCTGATCTGCATTGTACACCTATGATGGCATCATCAGCGTCATGCCCTGCAGAGCGGTCCAAGTTAGTGGATTGCTGCTGTGCCATTGGCCGTGAGATTGCAAATCAGACCAATCGGCTACGGCGCTTTTTATTTATTCAACGTGGGAGCGGCGAGATATTACAAATACCGAGTGGTAGGATACTGGATAGGTTGGGGAACAGACCATTTACCGTCGTTTCAGTACCTAGATAGGTCAGTCAATCGTTTCGTCCGTCTATGCACGGCAATTCAACTCTGTATGTATGTACGGACGTACGGATACGTGTGTGTGTGTGTGTGTGACTGGCTACCTACCTATCTATGTGACCGCGTCTGTAGGCGCGGTTGATCGAAACTTCCAATCTCCTCAGGTGCTTCGTATTGTGATCGAGACGGACTCAAGCCAAGCCAAAAAGGGGCCCGAAGAAGAAAAACATGCCAACAAGGACCTGCACTAGGCCATGTACACACAAGGGTAAGCTAAAGCAGTTCCGTCTATCCTCCCATCCCCGTCTAAACTCCCTTCTCCATATTGCAGATCCTATCTTTGCTATTTCCGCAGATCCCTATATCCGTAGTAAAAGGGTTCTTGTTTACAAGCCAAGGCCCTTGAGAAAAAAGAAGGAAAGAAAGAGAAAGAAAAAAAAAAGACGATAATAACAAGTCCCATCTCCTAGGAAGTTACATCCGTAAACAGCGCCGGCTTTCACCTTTCCCATCCCCACCCCCCTTTTCCTTCTTATTTTGCAGATCCTCATGTGACATGGGAGACATGCCAGTAAGAAAGTAGCCGTCATAGATATACATAAGAGACTCAGAGAGAGAGCTCTGCAAACCAAGCTCACCGTGCAAGTCTCAGCATCTGTTCCACGACCGGAGTGACATCCTTGGTCTTGATGGGCACGCGATGCTCGCCCTGCCACTCGATGACAGTTGACGAGTCTGGCACGCAGTAGCGTAGAGCGAGTTGTCTGTGAAATCGTAATCCCTCGTCTGTAAGGCCGTGGACGTGAACGGTGGGAAGCTGCAGCTTCTCTCGTATCTTCAAGTCATCCCACCCCGGCGCATCCATATCGACCGGAAACGCGCCAACCGACTGTATCGGCCGCACGACACCCTCAGGCATCGGCACCTCGGGCTTCAACCAGACCAGTTTTCCGCGGCCTGCTAACAAGACGGCGAAGCGAAACTTAGGCCATCTCATCGCGCCGGCCTCGCTTATCTGGCTCAACTGCTGGTTGTAGAGTAGGCTGGCTGCGACTCTGGCGCCTTGGCTGAAGCCGAGGATGCCCACCACCTCACCAGTCGCCCCCAGATCGTCGTCGGCACGAATGGCGGCAGTGATGGAATCGTGAATCAGGGTAGATGCTTCGGCTGCACAGGCTTCGGCATCTTCGTCCTCCCCGACTGGCCGGAGCCAGCCTCTGAATGGGCCGTACTCGCTGTAGACGGAGGTAACGTCCGGGCCCGGCTTGTAGGGGAAGGGAGCCTGAGCAAAGACAAATCGAAATTGGCGACCAATGTGGTGCTTGAATGCACGGCACTGCATCCGGAAGATCCTTGCATTTGTCCCGCCGCCGTGGAGGCAGAGTATCCTCGGCAGATGGACGGTCGAGTCGTTGTCTTCGTAAGCCAGCGACATGTCGAATGAACGTTGATGCATGGTGTTCTATCTCTGTTCTCGACCTTCTCCTTCTTCCTTGGCGTAGATAGAGAAGGGGGAGGGGGGGGAAGGAAAGAAGTTCTAAAGAGAAACCCCCAGCCAGACAAGATAAAGGAGTGGCTAAAACCGGTAGAGGCTGACTGACAATCGTTGGGAGGCCGAAACTGTGTTGTCAACACAAAGAGAGGAGGAAAGGATGTTCCGTAGACGGGAGCAGTAGAGAGGTCTCGGGAGCTCGGGCAGGGGTTTTAAAAAAAGAAACAAAGAAGACACATGGATAGGGTCGCCGGGCCCAGGCGGAGCTAATTTGGATTCCCGGGATTATGCAGAGGTAAGATATCTATTCCTCATTCTCTTCTAGCGCCGGGCCGGATTTATAAGTCATGGTGCAGGGCAGGTGTAGGGAGGGGTTCGAGTCCCGGTCGAAAACCCCTGAATCTGTGACTCCCGGTTGGCTGAGTCGGATCCGGGCGTGAACGGATCTAAGACGGTAGAGGGTGTGTGTATGTATGTATGTACGGAGTAGTGTACGACTCAGTACGAGGTACGATGGTCAGCAAGCAAAAGAGTGACAGCCCGTCAGCCCTTCAAGAAGAGCTGTGACGGACGGCTCAGCCCGGGCCGGAGCTGAGAAGTTGCATATGAAGCTTATTGCGGACGAATAGAAGGCGGCCGAAACTACGGATACGGGTTGAGAGAAGAGGACTGATGGAACGTAACGGTCGAGCTCCGGCCAACCGCATTACATGCGTATAAATTGCTCGTGAAGGAGCTTGGTGGTAGCATCTCCGAAAGAGAGCGCATAGCCCAATTAACCGAGGGCCATAAGCATCTGCATACATACCTACATTATACGGACGTACTATGTATGTATGTATTTGTATGTTGCAGACTTACGGATACATCTATATTGTACGTATATCAGCGCGGCGCCTCTCAGTCGATGTGAAGACGAGCATGCCAGGAAGGCAGCTGAAATTCTTTTACCCTTTCCACGATGCCGCTGCTGCTTGCTCATGATGACGATCATGTGTAACAGAACAACTGACAGAAATATGCCGTGTCAGGTCTCAAATCTGTAATCCATATCCGTACAACAATCACTTCTCACTTCAGCCTCTTTTCCTATGCATGTATGTACATATGTATGTATGACTTGTATGTATGTGCATCCATACTCGTACACGATAAGAAGATGCTGATCAGCCAGAAATACGGCGGTTCATAAACAAGATTTTCATCGTCGTCAGAGTTAAGCTTTAGAGCCTGTGATGAAAGTGAAACAAAAATGTCAGCAGTCAAAGATTTGCGTCAGTTTCAATCCGATTCATTTTGGCAACTGTCCACAGTCTTCACCATGCAGAATGTCGTTCCCGTCCGTGTCGGTCACCGACGGCGTCGTGAAGGGCGTGGAGATCGGCGACGTGCAGTGCAGAGAGACCTCCAACGTTCGCCGTCAACGTAATACTTGCAGAAGAAGCTCACCGTAACGTTGCCATACCTCGGTCAAGAGAACATACACATGGAAACCCCGCACCGATGAATGTCTACGATGCCCCCCTCCTCTTCCTCATCCTCCTCCTCCGTACAAACTTCCATCCAAATCCAATCAACGTCCACTTCAGGGAGCTGTGTCTGAAGCCACCATGTCCGAGACTCCCGCCTTCAGCCTCCCTCTTGCAAAATTCCCTTCTGCGTCTTCACCGCCTCAAACTGTTCAGCCCGAGCACGAGGCAAAGGCAGTGCTGGAAACTTTAAACCGTGCCCTGTCACAGGCCGACTATCGAGCCGCTTCCAGCCTCTTCACCGAACATGGCTTTTGGCGTGATCACCTGGCTCTTTCCTGGAGGTTCCGAACGGTGCAGGGAAGAGGCGACATCTGCAAATTCCTTGAGGAATGTGCAAAGTCTAGAGATGGCTTTCGAATCAAGAGCTTCGCCCTCGATTCTAGTTCTCCCTCTCGACAGCCAAGTGTGGCTCCCATCGACGCCGTCGGCAGCGTCGTGGGAATTTACGCCTTCTTCTTATTTGACACCGTCATCGGATCGGGCCAGGGTTTGATGCGCTTGGTTCTGCTGGACGGGCAGTGGACCATCTTTACATTGTACACAAGCCTTCGAGAACTCCGTGGACACGAAGAGTTGACGTTTGATCGACGACCTGTCGGGGTTGATCATGGCGAGCACCCCTACAGGATGAACTGGGCTGAGAAGAGGCGTCTCGAAGCTGAAGTCGGCGAGGACGACAACCTTTCCGTCTTGATAGTTGGTAAAGCCCTCCTTTTGTTTCTATACAAACTCTTCTTCACGAACCATCATTTGATTAGCTTCATGTGCTAAAGTATGGGAAACAGGTGCCGGACAAGGCGGCTTGACAGCTGCTTCGAGACTAAAGATGCTTGGCCTCCATGCACTCATAATTGATCAGAACGAACGCGTTGGCGATAACTGGCGAAAGCGATATCACCACTTGACTCTTCACGATGTCGTATGGTACGATCACATGCCGTATATCCCCTTCCCACCAGGCTGGCCCATCTTCACCCCGAAAGACAAGCTCGCCCAGTTCTTCGAGGCGTATGCGACGCTGCTCGAGCTGAATGTATGGACGAAGACAACTATCAAGAGTAGCGAATGGGACGAGGATAAGAAGAGATGGCACGTTACCGTTTCGCGTGTCATGAATGATGGTTCGATCCAGACGCGGACGCTGCACCCGCGCCACATCATTCAGGCCACGGGCCATTCTGGTCAAAAGTATATGCCAGGATTCAAGGGCTTCGATACCTTCAAAGGGGATGTGATCTGCCACTCTTCCGAATTTGCCGGCGCTCGCAAAGGTCTGAGCGGGAAGAAGGCCGTCGTCATCGGTTCTTGCAACTCTGGCCATGACATTGCACAGGATTACTTCGAAAACGGCTACGATGTGACAATGGTTCAACGATCGAGCACTATCGTCGTGTCCTCCTTGGCGATATCTGATATAATCCTAAACCCCCTTTTCGTAGAAGGCGGACCACCAGTGGAAGACGGAGACCTGATGATGCACAGCGTTCCATTGTCTGTGTTTAAAGCTGTTCAGAAGGAAACCACTCAAATTTGCCGACGACACGACCGGGAGACCTTGACGGGGTTGGAGCGAGCCGGTTTCAAACTCAACTTTGGACCCCAGGATACGGGCTTCTTCATGGCGTACTTTGAGTACGGCGGGGGCTACTATATTGACGTCGGAGCGTCGAAGCTCATTGCCCAAGGCAAAATCAAGATCAAGCAGGGGCAGGAAGTGGCAGAGATTCTCCCTCACGGGGTGCGTCTCGCTGACGGATCGGAACTTGAAGCCGATGAGATCATCTTGGCAACGGGATACCAGAACATGAAGAGTCATACGAAGGAAATATTTGGCAGCCACGTTGCCGATCAGGTCAAAGAGGTCTGGGGTGTTAACCCTGACGGTGAACTGCGGACTATATGGCAGGATAGTGGCCACCCCGGATTCTGGTTCCATGGCGGCAACCTCGGCCTCTGCAGATACTTTTCTAGGCTTCTCGCACTTCAAATCAAAGCTCTGGAGGAAGGGATGTACAGCTACGGTGATATATGATGCCGAAAGCTTGGGCTTTAGTCTCCGTATGTGGCTATCTGTCTCCCACATGCGCATACATGCAACTTGACCGCGTAGGGTGAGAAGCCTGAAAGTATGTAGGTAGATGAATTCAATGTTAATAGCAATGAGTTGATCGATATCACTTGAGAGACGAACTTGTTCATTACTTGCCACTTCATGATCATAGTGCCTCAAGGACCTTGTCGGTTGTCCTTATGACTTGCTCATATGCCAGACTTCCATATGTGAAGCGATCTATCGGGCCGATGGAAGTGCTGATTACGTCTTCATCTTATGATCCTAAATATAACCGCTTGACAAGTCCATGTCTTATCCACTCAATATACAAGCGGTTTCTTCATCGGGTCTGCATGGAATCTTTGATCCTGATGAACAACAGACTATATATGAATGACAAACGCCACTTCAGACCTTGGCTTCAGTAAGTAAATCGACGTCTGATGATGTTACATTGGCCGATTTCCTTCAAGGTATCAAGCGGCTATCCATCCGCGAATGCGACTGAATCAACGTTACTTGGCCTACGCCCTCTCTCTGCCTCTCTCTGCCAGAAAAAGCCTCTGCCAGGAGAAAGAAAGGACTCACGCCATATTTATGGCACTACTGACGTTACATTATCACCAGACTAATGGCAATAAATCTCGAGCTAAGTGAAGGCGTATCGTATTGCTGTTTGTTTGCGTTGTCCTCGACCGTCGTAAACATAAGTAGCATGCCCTATTTCTGGGCTGAGAGGAAGTGTTGCTGTATGGAGTGTGATTTCCTCATCCAATCCAAGACTTGCCATTGCAACAATGAAGTTGTCCTTGACGGTTCTACTCGCTCTTTTCGGATTTCCTACTGTCTTGGGGATGGAAATTCGAGCACCGGGTTATGAGAATGAACAACGACTGCCGATGAGGTACTCTGCTCCTCAGCCAACAGTAGCAAAGACAGGTGAGCAGAAGACAACTCGTCTCTTCAAGCGGCATTTCCTACGATGGCTGAATATAGTGATGTCTAGCATCCCCGGCGCGAGGAGCACGGAAGCGGACCAGAAGACGCAAACCAAGCATAGACTCTTTCAACTGGGGGTTCGGACCTTCTGGCATGGTCGGCTATCCAAGGCGAAAGAACGCGGCCGATGAGAAGACGATTGCAAAGACCAGGGCAGTACTTAATAGGGTAGGATGACTGCCTGCTACCCATCGAACTGAGTAGCATCCTCTGCATCTGCAAAGACTGTATGTAGGTAGCCATAGCATCTCAGGAAATTGACAACAGCATGTTGAAAAGAATGAACTGCATAAATTGTGACTGCAGGCTTCGACCGCCTCGCACCGGATGATGCGAATTGTCTACTCGCGAGCAGCATGAAGCTTACTCTTAGCTCGTTATACCGTTTCCAGCGTAGCACCAAAGTGTGCATGGGTGAAATTCATCCTACGGGATCCGTGCCAACTTCAAGCCACCGGGAGGCATACTTGATACACCTCCGTAGTAATGGACTCATAACCTCCACGAATAGGTAAGCAGAAAGATGACGCTGACGCAAAGTGAAGAGCCTGACCTAACATGAAGCCCTTGACCTTGATCCCACGTGCCAAAGTAATTATCATCAACTCCGCAGAAGGAAGCAATACGACAACAACCGACGCAACCTCGACGCCATTCATCAATGGCCATTGATCACACCTGCCTCTGCGTCCCAAAGGACAAGTTTGAGCAATGCCTCAAGATATACCTCGAGGCTCTGAAGCCTCTTGGCTACCAAGTGCGATATCAGTACGGCGAGACGGTCGTCGGCCTCGGCACCTCCGTCGGACAACAGCACATAGAAGGCTATCAACAGGCCGACTTTTGGCTCGTCGGAGTCCAAGGTTCTACCGGACACGGCATCCATCTTGCCTTTAGAGCTCCAGGTCATAACAAACTGTCTCTCATTTTCACACACTTCCCCAAGTATATGAGGGTACGGAAGAAAGATGCTGATGAGCAATATATGTACACATACATAGATCGCGCCATCGTCGACCAGTTCCACTCAGCAGCCCTCAAAGCCGGCGCCGAAGACAACGGCTCTCCCGGCCTACGAACCATGTATCATCCCAATTATTACGGTGCTTTCTTCCGCGATCCGGCCGGAAACAACATCGAAGCTGTCTGCCACGCTGCCGCATGAGAGGCTGCAGTTGAAGAGACCGAACTTGAGTTGTAGCTCTTTGCAGTCGAGAGAGACAGTAATAGAGGAAATTTGACTACATAATTCTGACACTGGTAAAGCCCAGAGTATGAGGCACTCTGCATCACGGATGATACCCAAAGAAAAAACCATGGCCCGGCTAAGCAAAACACCCCCTCAACCTTCGAAAGTCGTGGTCGCCAAATTGCCGTCGAAACGGTGGTTCTTAAACTCCCTCGCGGGAACATGCTGCGCAAACAGCAGATCCAGCTCCTCGTAAGTCCGGCCCTGTGTCTCAGGCACGCGAAAATACGTCCAGATCAGGGACAGGCCAGCCAGCCCGCCGAAGAAGAAGCCAAGCTTTCCCTGCACGTTAGCCTGCGTAGGGTTGATCAAGTAAGGGATTGAGACTGTCATGACGATGCCTAATATGCCCTGGGTAGCCGTCGCCAGGGCTACCGTTTTGGAACGCACCCGCGTGGCTGAGCACTCGGTCAAGAGGACGAAGCAGATGGGCCCCAACGTTACGTTGTACGCCATGTTCCACACGAGCATCATGGCCGACTCTGTCCAGATGGCGCCGCTGGGACGTCCTGGAACGCAGTCGAGGATGCCAATGAGGAACTGCAGCAGACATACAACGGCCAGACCGTGGACGTAGAGCGTGCGACGGCCAGTCTTGACGAGCAAGCACCACGATATCAGGGCGCCGATGAGGCCGACAGCTGGCCACGTCCGCAAGTCAGTCAGGTCTCCTCCTTCGAGGAGCATAGTAACGAAGAGGGAAACCCACCGCTGAAGCCGACTGACATGTCAAAAGCCCTATCCGTGGGCAATCCTGCTTGCTGAAAGAAGTAGGCGCAGTAGTTGACCAGATAGATGCCCGAGAGCACCTGGGCGCTGTAGACGCCGATGGATATCTCGGTCCGCCTTAGGTTCACAGGCCGAAAGCAGTCTCGATACGTGCTTCCGGATTCCAACTCCAGCTCGAATCGATCCGTCTCGATGATCAAGGCCAGCACCTTGGAGACGTCCACGGCCGGCGACGCCAGCCTGCGAAGCGACAGCTCGGCATCTTGTATCCTCCCCCTTCGCACCAGCCACCAGGGACTCTCGGGAAGGAAAAGCAAGCCGGCGATTAGGATGCCGGACCAGAACCACTGCAGCGCAAAGGGGAGAGAGTAAGCCCAGTGGTCCCTCAGACGCTGTGTCCCGGCCGTGACCCCGTTTGCCAGCAACTGTCCAATGACGAAGGCGGCGTTCACGTAGGACGTGAGATGTCCCCGAATCGCCATCGGACACACCTCGGAGCTGTATACGGGAGCGAGACTGATGAAGACTCCGAGAACGAGGCCAGCCAGCAACTCGCCGACAAGCAATACTCTCAGAGACCGGGCGAAGAACTGAATAAAGACAAGCCCTATCATGAGAGCGACGCAGAAGCCAAATGTCCGCTTCCGTCCAAACCTGTCCATTGGATAGGCCGCCACGAGGGCACCGACGACCTGACCGAGAGGCGAGCCCATGTTCAGCCCGCTCTGCCAGGCAGCATCCACGACGTACTCCTTGAGTAGTCCGTCAGCCCACTGATCTCTGTCGCGATTTAGGACACACGGTTCTTCTTCACCTCATCTCCGTACCTACGGCCAAAGTCGCGCGCAAACTGTGGCATCGGGTACAGGCTCCCGACGAGCTGCGGATCAAAGGCGGCCATGATGACTCCCATTGATACGAAGAGCGACCAGCCGATAGCCTTGGGATAGAGTCTGACCGTCTCAAAGAAGCCGAGCCTAGGCTCTTCGGGAGAAGCGGCGGCTTCTACCGTAGCGCCCGTCTTTGGTCCGTCCTTTTCCATGGTGTCTTTATTACTTCCTTTCCCTTCCCTTGAGAGAGAGAGCTCGAGAGGGATGATGAGATGACAAGGGCCGTTCTACTTCCAGGCGAGACATTGAGGGGGCAGGGGAGGGGGCAAGGAAGAAAGAGGCTTATGATATACCTAGTCTGAGGCATAATAATTGGGCGCTGTCTGCGTGACCACACTTGCAGCATCCGATAACGCTCAATGCCAGTAAAGGAAATGGAAAGTCGCCACGATGTCACGAGCATGCATTGTATCCAGGTCGTGAATCACTCTCGGACGGGGACGAGGCTTTCATCTTGTCTCCTCCCACGAGAAAGCCGAGGGTCTTAAACGCGACAACTTTAAGCATTGTAGACTCACTCTTCTTCATATCGTGCTCTATCGTAACAAGAAGGATGGAAATAAAAATTCAGTAGAGCAAACATGATCGCTTCTCTCATCCGTCCAATAACCCTGTCCCGTCGACCGCCTTCACAAGAGAAGCCTCCAATTCAGCCGCCTGCGCACCCGAATGCAACTCGAGCCAAGCCTCCGCCTTCTTCTCCATAAACTCCCAAACCTCCTTCTCCTGGGTCAGCTTCCTCTTCAAGAAGACGACGACACAAACTGTGGCCAGCACCTTGGCACCGTCGTCGTCACTTTCGGTCATCTTCACGGCCCCCAATTCCAACGCCTTCTCCTTCGTCAAGCCGATTATCGTTTCCAGTGCCTCGCTCCACGACCAGCTGCCGACAAAAGTTTGTAGAAGTGCCAGCCCGCTAAGGCATTTGTTGGCATCGCTTACGATCCGGCCCCCAGATTCCTTTCCGTCGGTAACCCTATACCCGACGCTGGCCGCAACTGGACCGTCGTCCATGAAGCCAAAGCCCTGGACTTCAGAATCGCTGCTGTTATCGCCCTCGTCATGCTGGGACCGCCGTGTACCGGCTTGGAAAAGCCCACCACGACCTCCTTGACCCTGCAAAAAGAGGGCCGGTCCACTGAAGGCCGCCGCCATCATCGGCACGGAGAAACAACCGTAGGAGGCTGATGGCGTCTTTTCGCGATGAACAACCTCAAACTCGGCCAAGGTCCCGGCCCTATCCTCACCCTGACCAGTAGATTCTTCGACCGCCACAAAGGAGCACCACTTCCCGGCGACCTGATATCTCATACCGAGGCGTACGGCCTCCCGCTGAACTACTTGGTCAAACTGGCCCTTTCTCTCGAGTTCCTTTCTCAAAAGCAGTCCCTGCGCGTCAGTTGCGCGACTAACCCAGCCCCCGTTCTGTTCGAGCTCCTGGATGGCCTTGCGCGCAGCCAGCTGGTGAATCGTCGTGCCGGTTGCCGTCAGCTTTGTCACCGGAATCTCCAGACTAAGCGATGCGTGGGCCGAGTTCCCCTTGAGAAGGACGGTTTTTGGTTCACGATTGGGCGTGGAGTCTGAGAGCAAGACATAGACGGTCGTTCGGTTAAAGGGAACTAGAGTTGGGATCTTAAACGGTGTCTGGAGATAGTGGGGTTGGTTGAGTTCAGGAAGACGTCCCTGATCTCCAAGAGGCGCGCGCGTCGTCTCCAGCTCTCCATCTCCAATGTCCGGGTTAAAGAGAGATATGGGCTCTCTCGATGTCTGCGGTTCCGCAAGACGAGATTGATCCGCTTCGACATCATTGCAGGTAGACGGGCCAACCGTCATGTCCTCGACAAGCTCATAGTCTTCGTCTTCATAATTGACCTGCAGTTCGTAGTCATGGACGTGGGGAGTTAGGGCCCCTTTGAGCATACGAATCACTTTTTTGTCCATCTTTTCGCCCTCAGAAACCATCTGAGCAAAGCCGTTGCCGGCGCGGGCCACTCCTTGGATCAAGGCCGAGCTAACGCAGTCGCCAATGCCGAGCGCGAATACTCGAATAGTATGGTCGCTGTCAATCACCTGTTTGGCGATCATTTGAAACAGCTCTTCCTGTTCCATGATTTTTCCGTCTGTAAGCAGAAAGACTTCGAGACTCATATCACCGCATCGTCTCTTGAATGTCTCCTCCAGAGGTTGGCTCATTTCCGTGCCTCCGTAGTTAGCGTCAAAATTCCCGACGTAGCTCATGGCCTCATCGACTCTGTCCTGGTTGTAGGCTTGCGAACTTGGCCAGAGAAATTCGTGCTTGGAGCCGAAGCTGCAGATGTTGAACCTCACGCCGAGAGGCAATGACACGAGAAGAATCTGCAACGCGGCAACCATGTCTTGGATTCCCATGAACATGCTACCGCTTCGATCGCACACAAAAACGACCTCTGGCATCTCCACAGAAATATTGAACCTGGGCACCAATGTCGCCATTAAGGCTCGTTGGTTGGGGAAAAATGAGTGAGTCTCCAGTAGAGCAACCGGGGTGTTGAGCCCCGTAGCGGCGACCATAAGGACAAAGTCCTTTTCCAGCTCTGCCGTGAGAAGCGACAGGCTGGCAGAGGCTCGTCGCAGCGATAAGGTATCGTCTGGAGACTCGGATATGGTGCCAATTTTGACGGAGATGGGGTGCGACGGCGACTGAATAGTGCTGACGGAGCTTTCACCGGCCATCTCGATATCGACGGTGATGGATATCTTGCCGCCAGAAGGTGTGTCCAAGAGCCGGCCTTGACCGTACCTCGGAGCTATGCAGGTAGGCAAGGTGAGGCGCAAGGCGTCCTCCTGGAAATCATGCTCGACTTGTCCGAGGTATAGTATCTCCGTTTCGACTTTTTCGCCAGCCTGTACACAGCCCAGCGACGCGGTGAAGACGTCGGCGGCGCGAGCGTCTTGATCCAGGAGGCCAGCCGTCTCTCCCCGGCTGATAGCGTCATCGAAAGTCTTCCTAGCTGCCTTGCGCTCTTGGACGAGGCCCTTGATGACTCGCCGACCAATGATGCAGCTGAAGCCGACGACGGACACGCCGTCATAGAGGGGGAAATCGTAGCGTACCTGGCCGAGCCCCCGTGGGCCGGGAGGGCTGGCGAACGTCTGCTTCAGCGTCGTGCGGTAGCAAGAGCCGGTTACGACGACGTGGGCATCGAGCCTGACGAGCGGAAGGCATTTGCCGCCTTGTTCGACGACGAAGCAGCCGCTGAAAGGCCACGTCGTAGGCATGGTTGCTATTTTTTTTTGTAACCTTCAAATAGGGGGTTGCGAGGGAGAGTAAGCGTGTGTGTGTGTGTGTGTGTGTGTGTGTGTGTGTGTGTGTGTGTGTGTGTGTGTGTGTGTGTGTGTGTGTGTGTGTGTGCGTGTGCGTGTTTGAGAGAGTGGCAGAGAGACTTGATCGCCAAACGTTGAGCGGTTGAGTCAGAAGTGGATGGTTGTACGAATCATGAGGCCGTTACTGCCTTCCTTACCTACCTACCTATCTACTAGGTAAGAGGCTCCGATCTCGGTTGCTACTACTGTCAGTAGTGGGCAGCAGTTGTAGTAGGTCGTACGTACCTACCTACCTGGAAGCGGTCTCCAAGTATCACAGCAACCTCTCTCCAAGGAGTCTGTCCAAGGAGGAGCGATGAGATGACCATGGTTTACAGGCTCAACAAGCGCCAAGCCCATCACTTGAGCAATCACCTCCTTTGCCTACTTAGTTGTCTGTCTGTCCGTCTGTCTGTCTGTCTGCCTGCCTGCCTGCCTGCTAATTGTCGCCCTCAATATGCTGTAACTTGTAAGCCTTGTCAATTAAACAACCCCTACTGCTGCTCCGCGACATGATTTTCGAGTATCCTACCCACAGCAATACTCTCGCCCTGACCATTGCGCGTCAGTCTCACTGCCTTTTTGCTTCACCCAGTACGCGCGACTCACCAGAAGCTCGCGTGCATCATTGAGGCGTTGTAGGTTAGACAGCTGGGCGCTGGCCTTTCCATTTCATATTCTCCGTGATCAACCACACACATCTTCGCAGGCAGAAAGCTAGGCGAGTAGATCCTGACCTTCCGGAGCCCAATGAACGTGTACAATGTCATCCTCGCTCGTCTGTCCAATCTTTTTGGGACCGGTCGGAACGCTCGTTGTCGAGCTTGCCATGGTGTCCGTGAGGCTGACGTCTGATTCGTCTCGGCTGCTCCTGGGACTTATGTCGTTGCTCGCCCCGGAACCGGCTCGAGTGGTCCCAACACGCTCAGTCTCGTGCTACTCGGCTGAGCGTTCCTGATTGGCGCCACCCTTCCAGAGACCGTATTGCCCGTCGCAGTTCTTCCATAACTTGATCGTTCCGTCTTCCGAGGCCGTCGCGTAAAGCTTTCCGTCGGGGGCATAGGCAATGGACCAGATCGGTCCGTGGTGACCCTTGAGCGTCTCCAGCTCGACCTCGTCATCGTATCGAATTACCTTGGCCCAAGTGCCCGGTTCCTCGCCGACGACCAGCTTGCGGCCCTTAACGTCTAAGGCGACACTGGCGATGGAGCGAGGTAGGACGATACGTTTGAGCTCGTCCATGGCTTGGTTTCCGCCCCAAAAGTATGCCGTTCTGCCGGCTGCGACGGCGAGCACCGGCTTCCCGCCCCCAATGTCATCCGACGACGTATACTCGGCCGAGAGCGATACCATTTCGCACGACTTAATCTCTCCGTCCAACACTTCGTGGTAGACGCACGTACGGCTTGGTAGGTCCAACCAGCGCAAAGTCTTTTCCGAAGCCGTCACCACGATGTTGGGGTCCTGGGTCCAGCAGATAAATTTGATGGAACCAGTGTGCACGCCTTCGCCGATTTCGAAGCCGGCTGAAGCTGGAATAGTCATAGGCGTCTCGGCGTTGGCGGCAGTCAGTTCTGACAAGTCAAATACTCGGAGCTTCTTCTCCATGCCACCGGTGGCCACGAGATCCGAGTTGTCTGGAGGATATGCGACAGCTCGTACAATGTGGTCGTGTTGCAGCGTCACGAGCTGCTCACCCGAGTGGGTATCCCAGATCTTACTTCGGTATCATCAGCGTCAGAAGATGCAAGGGGCCGAAAATTCAACGCACGCAGTAAAGTCCGCTGAAGCAGTGGCAGCGTAGGCGAGATTCGGGCTCAATCTCGCCTGCCAGACGGCACCCTTGTGACCTAAAAAGGTACCAACCCTAGGGGTCGTTGAGCTGGTTGTCAGAGGTGTTGTGTCAAGGAAGGGGATTGTTGAGAAGCATTACCAATCTCCGTTAATCCCATCACGAAGCATCGGATTTCCATCTGCTCCGGTCAGCGAGAGACTCCAATTCCGGGAAGCCCTTGTCTTGCGAACCTTTGCAAGCTGAAATCATGAAATACTGTCCATCCTTTTCCAGGTTGGAGAAGCTGAAATGAGGCACGGGCCGAGAGTGGCCATGGCAGGTTAAGGGAACATAGCTTCGGTGACCTTCAGCCGACATATTGCCAGTTGCGAAGTTCTGGAAGATTTCGACGTTGCCCAGTGGGTACCACGGAATGCGAGGAAGCCGGTTATGACGACAGCGTTATCGAAAATTTGTAGTAAGCGAGCGGCAGTTTCGAAGATTCAGCACAGAACGCACGCGACTCGATTTAATTGTGGTATTCGCGAAGGAGGTTGCGTCTGTATTGCCAGAAGGCGTTCTGGGATATTGGAGCTTCTAGACGAAAATAGCGACGGAGTGAAGACGACAACGGTATTGACAGCAGACACGCGTTCTCGAATACCAAGGGCTGAATGATCGACTGCTTGCCAAAAACAAAGCGATTGGGAGATGGTGGACACGCGAGAGAGGGAGGAGGAAAGATGAGATGACAGATGAGAGACAGAGACAGAGACAAGAGGAGAGATGGGAAAGGGGAGGAGCAGGAGCAGGAGAGGGAACTCTTTGGTGGGGCCTGCCTCTCTGATACGTTATCGGTTTATCGGTCTCAGGCTAAAAAGGCGGGCGCGTCGAACGACAAAAAGCTTCTAACGTGAGTCTTGAGTCAAGTATCAAAAGGTACTTCTATGGAGGATCTTCAGGTAGAATATCTTAGCAACTCAGGACACCTAACGCGGCTTAATTCTGCGTTTTCTGTTTGCACCTAAGATAGGAGGCTCCTGCGCAGGGACCTTTACCCTGGGTCTCCTATGATATCCCCGCTCTTTTACACCTACCGCTCGAGGGTTGTACATATGTACCTGTCAGAGGGCTAAGACAAGAGTAGGCTAGGCGTGCGTTTTTATTATCCTTTAAGGCGTGCAGATATTATAGTAACGGATCCGTAGCCTAGGAAACGGAATTCCTATTAGGAAAGGGGCTATATCTAAGGTAATATATAAGCTATAAGAATAAAAGCTTATTTATAAGGGGATTATAGCTAAAAAAGCTATTATAGATAGTTTTTATTATTTATATAAAAATAATAATAATTTTTTTTATTTTAAAAAAATAAATATATTAATTAATATAATTTATATATTTTCTTTTTATTTAATAATTATAAGCTTAGTTAATATTTTTTTAATTTTATTTATTTAATTTTATTATTTATATATTTTATATTTTATAATTAATTAATTTAACTTATTTTTAATAAGCTTTTTTTAAAAAATAAAATTATTATAATATTTATTAATTTTTAAATTTAATAATTAATAATAATTTTAATAATAATAAAATAATAAATATAATAATAAATTTATTAATATTTATAAAGCTTATTTTTATTTTTAAATATTTTAAAAACTAAACTAATTAATATTAAAATATAATTAATATAGCTTAAAGCTATAATATTTAATTTTTTATTAACTTAAAATTATAGAAAATTTTTATAAAGTTATTTTAGCTAAAAATTCTTTTAATAGCTATAAAAAGTTATATAAAAAGTAAAATACCCCTTAATCTTAAGATTTTTTAATTATTAAGGGAAAAATATAAAATATTTATTTTTTTAATTTTTAAGAAAATTTAAAAAAATATTATAAAATAAAAAAAATATTAAAAAAGATAAACTTTTTTATTTAAATAAGCTTTTTATTAGCTTATTAAACTTTAATTTAAGGAGATTTTTATTTTAAGGAGAAATTAATTATTTTTTAAGCTTTTATATAATTTAGAGATATTACTAAATATAAGCTAGCTAAAAATAAATTATAAGATTTTTTTTCTTAAGATTTTTTAAAAAAAAATATTAATAGCTAAATAATTTAATTAATTTAAGCTTAGTAAATTTATTTATACTTAAATAATATAAAGTTTATTAATAAAAAATATATTAAGTATTTTATTTATATAATTATAAGAAATTAGTTTATAACTAATTATAGCTAGATAAGGGGGATTATAGTAGATATATTTAGGTTTTCCTAATAGCGCTTAGTTATCGCGCGGGGTATATAGCTAGCTTAGGAGGGGGGCTTCTCTCCCCTCTCCTTCCTCTCTTCGATAGCTTTAATTATAATATTATTTTAGCTTATTTCTATAATCGCTTTAGTAAAACTATTCTATTAATTAAAGCTTCTTTTATTACTAATTAAATATAAAAGTAAGATCTTAGTATAAAACGCTATTAAATTTTACTTATATTAAAGCTATTTTTAGCTTATTTTAGCTTAGATTTTTAGTTAGCTATTATATATACTAAATTTACTATTAACGAAGCTATAATTAAGAAGCTTAAGTTTTAATTTTATTATATTTTTTCTTATTTTAGTATTTTCTAATAGATATTTTTTTTATATATTATTATAGCTATAAATTTTTCTTTTTAGCTTAAAACCTTTTTAGCGTATATCTCTAAGCTTCTTAGGGAAAATTATAAAAAGCGCTATATAAGTTTTTCCCTAATTAAGATATATTAAAAGCTATTAAAAGCCCTTAAAGAATATATTATAAAATAAGAGTTTTCCCTTTTTAAAGCTAAGCTATTATATTAATTTAACTATATTAAGATAATTTTACTTTTATTTAAGCTATATAAGGAGTTATAAGAGCGCTTAGATTATAAGAATTAGCTTATAATATATATAGCTTTTATTAGCTTTTTCCGGGGCTTTAATAAAATATTTAGTTTTAGGAATATTCCTAATACGTATATTAATTTATTGCCCCCTTTTATAGCTAACTTAATAAATATTTTATTTATAACTTCTTACCTTTTAAGTATTATTAAGTAATAGCTATAATAGTTTTACTAAGAGTACGATACTAAAGTAAGCTAAAAAGGAGTTATAATTAAAGCTATTAAAAAGATAAAAGAGAGGGGAGAGAAGCCCCCTTTCTAAGCTAGCTATATACCTCGCGCGATAACTAAGCGCTATTAGGAAAACCTAAATATATCCGCTATAATCCCCCCTATCTAGCTATAATTAATTATAAACTAATCCCTTATATAGCCCCCTCCTTAAGCTAGCTAAAAAAGTAAGAGCGTAAGATAGAAAAGTTATATATTACTACGCTAGTAAGATATTTTATATAATCTTTAGCTAATAGCTTAATAGCCTCTATAAAGATAAGGATAAGAGGGCGGAAAAGCTCCCTTATAGCTTAAGGAATTAAACTTTAATCTTTATAAGGAAGATTCTAATAAGCTTAGAATTATAATACCGCTTAAAATAGGAATTAATAAACTTATATATTAATAGTAAAAACTTATTTATATAGCTAATATATAAGATTAGATAATATTATATTAGTTATAAGAAGCTTAGAAAATACCCTAATTATAATAAATAATAAAGCTAGCTATATACTTATCGCTATATATTACTAGCGCTAATTTATAAGCTAAGGTATAATATAATTATAATATATACTTACTAATAAATTTATATACTTAAGCTACGCGTAAACTATTTTTATATAAGGTAATATAATAAAGCTAAAAATTACCTAAGCTATAATATATAATATATACTTATCCCTCCTTACTTATTATCCCTTTAATTAAAATACTTTAAATTTACCTTTAATTACTTTACTTTACTTATAAAAAGCCCTAACTTTAATATCCTTATTTACTTATAAAGCTTTTAATAGTTACGCTTAAAATAACTAATTTAATTATATTAATAGTAACGCTAGCGCTTAGTAATATTAAAATAAGATTATATAAACGCGATATCTATTAAGTTAGTAAAAAAAGGGGGCGGTAAATTAACTAGCGCGTTAAGAATATTCCTAGAACTAAATATTTTATTAAAGCCCTAGAGAAAGCTAGTAAAGGCTATATATATTATAAGCTAGTTTTTATAATTTAAGCGCTTTTATAACTTCTTATATAGCTTAGATAAGAGTAGAATAATCTTAGCGTAATTAGATTAATATAATAGCTTAGCTTTAAAAAGGGAAAACTCTTACTTTATAACGTATTCTCTAAGAGGCTTAAACGGCCCCTAATATATCCTAATTAAGTTTAAACTTATATAGTATTCCTTATAGCTTTTTTCTAAAAGCTTAAAAATATATATTAAAAAAGTATTAAGCTAATTAGAAAAGTTAATAACCGAAAAGATATATAGTAAAAATATTTATTAGAAGGTACTAAGATAGGAAAAAACGTAATAAAATTAAGCTTTAGGCTCCCTAATTACTACTCCGTTAATAGTAAATTTTATATATATAGCGGCTAATTATAAGTTTAAGCTAGAGTAAATAAGTAAAAGCTTAAGCGCGGGTAAAATTTAATAGCGTTATTTTATAATAATCTTACCTTTATATTTAGTTTATAATAAAAGGAGCTTTAATTAATATAATAGTTTTACTAAAAGTATAATATTAAAGTAAGCTAAAAAGGAGTTATAATTAAAGCTATTAAAGAAAGGAAGGAGAGGGGAGAGAAGCCCCCCTCCTAAGCTAGCTATATACCCCGCGCGATAACTAAGCACTATTAGGAAAACCTAAATATATCCGCTATAATCCCCCCTATCTAGCTATAATTAGTTATAAACTAATCTTTTATAATAGTGTTATTATTATTATAACTAAATTAGTTATTTTAAGCGTAACTATTTAAAGCTTTATAAGTAAATAAAAGTATTAAGGTTAGGGCTTAATATAAGCGGAGTAAGTAAGTTAAGTATAGCTTTAGAAAGTTTTAATTAAGGGGATAATAAATAAGAAAAGATAAGTATACGCTAGATATTATAGCTTAGGTAATTTCTAGCTTCGTTATATTACTTTATATAGGGATAGTCCGCGCGTAGCTTAGGCGCGTAAATTTATTAATAAATATATATTATAGTTATATTACGCCCTAGCTTATAAACTAGCGCTAGTAGTATATAATAATAAGTATATAGCTAGCTTTACTATTTACTATAATTAAGGTATTCTCTAAGCTTCCTATAATTAATATAATATTATCTAATCTTATATACTAGTTTAGCGGGAGTAACGGGCACCTTAAGATACTATAGCCCTAGTAGGGAAGATAGTCTTAAGGAAGTAAGACTATTAGATCCGTCCGGCCTTATAGGCCGTATAAGTAGGTTAGGGTAGCAGGCGTTAAAAGGGTTATTTAAGCTAACCTATCTAATCTAACCTGCTTAATCTAACGGATTTAATTAATTAGTATTAGACTTACGGGTCCTAGGAAGGGTTATTTTTATACGTATAAGAAGGGTTGTTTTTCCCTACTTAGGAAAAAAGACTAAGGTAGCTATAAGCCCTTTAATATATAAAATTAGTCGCCGTAAGCGTATAACCTAATAAGGTTACCTTTTTAGTCTTTATAAAATCTACGCTTTTTAAATTATTAGGAATTTTACGGAAATAGCTTCTTTTTCTTCTTTTTCCTCTTTTTCTTCCTTCTTTTTCCTCTGCCTTAGAGTATATCTTTTTATCCCTATTAAAACTAGTCTCTAGGGCGTGATCGATCCGGAAAAGCCTGCTTTTTCGGGCTTCTAAAAACGTAGAAATGCTTCGTTTTTCCCTCCTTTAGCCGCCACTACCCTCTCGGAAACCCGTTTTTTTTTCTTTATAATCCCTACCTTCTCGATAGCCTCGGCAGCTAATACGATTCTTATAGCTTCGATAGGTTTATTAAAATACCTTAAACTAATTAATTAAAGGGAGGGAGGGGACGAGAGCTAAGCTAGCGCAGCTAATAGAGACTTTTTCCTCTTCGACCCGGTAAGCGTAGCCCGCTTCCTTTCCTTCTTCTTCTTCTTCGGTTACGGCTATAGACTTTGCTCTCAAACTTATAGATCGGCCGGTCTCGTTATTTTTATCGTTTTCTTCCTTCTTTTCTTTTTTCCTAGTAGCGAGGGCTTCGTATAAGGCTAGCCTTACTACTGCCCCCTTGCTTTTTCTACTATTATTTATAAACTTCTTCCTCGGCCCGTTTTTTTCGGCTGCTTTTTTCTTCCTCTAGTCTACTACTTTCTTCCTCCTATAGTCTCCTTTATTAACGAAAACCCCCTTTCTAACCGGGTTATTATAATTATTATAAGAGCTACTATTACGATAGCTATAGCGGTAAGAAAAAACAGATTAAGAAAAATAGCCGCTTATAAAGCTAACTAAAGGAAATATATAATTATAGCCTTATATAGATACGACGTTTTAGTAGTAGCGGCTATAGTAGCGGCTATAGCAGCCTTAAACGGATACGTTGCTATAGGGACCTTTTTCCCCTATTTCTTCGAATCCCTCTTTTGCCCCTACTTTTCCGGATCCTTTATTTTTTTCCTCTTCTTCTTCTTTTCCGGGTTTTCGGCAGTCCCCTTCTACTTAGTTTTCTGCCCTACCCTTTACTTAAGGACCTGCCTAAAGTCTTCCTTTCCCTTCTTTTTCTTCCCTCTTAAGCTTACCCCCCCTTTAACCTTTTTAAGATAAAGGGATTAATTACTTCCTCGAACAATTTAAAGCTAAGTTCTCGAAAAACGAAGAAAAACTCGAGTAGCTACCGTACTTCGTAGCCCCTAGTTTATAGGGAAAAATCGAGACCCTTATAGTAGACCTCTCGTAATAAGTAGCGAAAAAATAGCTTCTTTAATATTTCGGAGTATTTAATCGAGCCCGTTCGGCAAGGACCTTAGGAAAGCTACGGTAGCACGAGGCCCGTTAACTAAAAACGAAGGACGTAATCGATTAGCTAGAAAGGTACGCTTTCTTTTACTAGTAGCTACCGAAAAATAACGATTTCGAAGCCTTAACGTAGCACTCTCTCGGTCTCTTTTTTACTTTGCTAAAAGAAATACGAGACCTGCTTCTCGAGAACGGTAACTTACGCGGCTAAGACCTTCCTTCTTATAGCACCCTCTTCGAAAGGGTATATTTCTACGCCTCTATTCTTCTCGAAGATAAGGAAATAAGCTATAGAAGGGAAATCGCAGATTAAGCCGATATACGGTCTTCTTCTTCTTCGTCTTCTTTATCTTCTTTTGCCCGGCCGTTTCCTTCTACCTAGTCGTTTTCTTCTACTTCTTCGTTTTCTTCTACTTCTTTAGTTCGGTCGTTTCCTTCCTCTCGGTCGTCTTCTCCTTTCCCCTCGTTTCCTTCTTCTTCTTTCCCTGCCTGCCCGTTTCCTTCGGCTTCCTCGATCTAATTAATCCGGCCGTCCGGCCGGCTACCTTCGGACTTATAGGGAGTCGACCCCTTCGTCCCGAGACGATAGACCTGCCTTCTAAAGGGTCTGATTAAATGCTTCCTTCTGCTCCGGTCGATAGGTAGGGGCGTACGGCAGCGTTCTTTTTCTTTTTTCTTCTTTCCTACTTTTTCCTACTTTTTCCGTTTTTTTTCCTTTCTTCTTCTTCCTTCTTTCTTTTTTTCCTTCCGTCAGTCCTTACCGTCTTTTTTCTCTTCGGCCCTCTTTACGGCGGCTACTTTCCCGTTACCTTCTTCTTCTTCCTTTCTTCTTTCTTCCTCCTTACTTGCTCCCGCGTTTTTTCTCGCGAAGCACGCTTTCCTTCCGTCGTCTTCGTCCTCCTACTTCCTTACGCGTGCTTACGCTATAGGGAGTAGTTTAGCGGGAGTAACGGGCACCCTAAGATACTATAGCCCCGGTAGGGAAGATAGTCTTAAGGAAGTAAGACTATTAGATCCGTCCGGCCTTATAAGCCATATAGGTAGGTTAGGGTAGCAGGCGTTAAAAGAGTTATTTAAGCTAACCTATCTAATCTAACTTACTTAATCTAACGGATTTAATTAATTAGTATTAGACTTACGGGTCCTAGGAAGGGTTATTTTTATATATATAAGAAGGGTTATTTTTCCTTACTTAGGAAAAAAGATTAAGGTAGCTATAAGCCTTTTAATATATAAAATTAGTCGCTATAAGCGTATAACCCGGTAAGGTTACCTTTTTAGTCTTTATAAAATCTACGCTTTTTAAATTACTAGGAATTTTACGGAAATAGCTTCTTTTTCTTTTTTTTCCCCTTTTTCTTTCTTCTTTTTCCTTTACCTTAGAGTATATCTTTTTATCCCTATTAAACTAGCTATATAAGTAAGTTTTTACTATTAGTATATAAGTTTATCTTTTCCTACTTTAAGCGGTGCTACGATTCTAAGCTTATTAGAATTTTCCTTATAAGGATTAGGGTTTAATTCTTTAAGCTATAAGGAAGCCTTTCCGCCCTCTTATCCTTATCTTTACGGAGGCTATTAGGCTATTAGCTAGGGATTATATAAAATATCTTATTAGCGTAGTAATATATAATTTTTCTATCTTATACTCTTACCTCCTTAGCTAGCTTAAGGAGGGGGCTATATAAGGGATTAGTTTATAACTAATCGTAGCTAGATAAGGGGGATTATAATAGATATATTTAGGTTTTCCTAATAGCGTTTAGTTATCGCGTAGGGTATATAGCTAGCTTAAGAGGGGGGCTTCTCTCTCCTCTTTTTTCTCTCTTTAATAATTTTAATTATAATATTACTTTAGCTTACTTTTATAATTACTTTAGTAAGATTATTATAATAATAAGGGATTAGTATTTTTTATTTATTTAAATAATATAATATAATTTTAAAAATATTTATAAAAAAGTTTATAAAAAAGCTTTTTAATTTATTAAAATTTTTTAGAAATTTAAAAAAGCTAACTATAAAGCCTTTAAACTTAATAAAATTAAGAAAAAAATAGCTTTTAGAATTTATAATAATCTTAAATAATAAATAAAAATAAATACTTTATAAAATAAAGATTAAAATAGCCGCTTAATATTATAAGCTTTTTTTTTTCTTTATATAAGTAAATTATAAGAATTTTAAAAAGTATAATACTTAAGTTTATACTTAATATAGCTAAAAATATTTTTTAAAACTTAAGTAAAAAGAAAATTACTAAAAATAATATTTTTATATTTTTCTAAACTTAATCTTTTTTTTTATTAAATTAAGTTAATTTTAATAATAATTTTTTTTAATAAGTTACTAATAAAATAGCTTATAATTAATTAATTTAATAAAAAGTTAATTAATAGAAAAAAGATAATTAATAGAAAAAAGATAATAAAGGAATTACTAGCTAATAAAAAGATAAAAAGATTTTAAGTATTTTTATAGCTTTAAAAAATCCTTTTTCGAAAATTATAAAAATAAAAAATAGTGTTTTTTTTAATAAGGGGTACTTAATATATATTTTTAACTCCCTTAACTAATTTAATATTTTTAACTTAAATAAATAAGCTTATTTTATTATTATTATAATTAAAGTTATTATTAAAAAAGTAAATATAGTTATTTTAATAATAAAAATAAGTTATTATATAATTTTTATAAATATTAAATATAACCTTAACTTTAATACTAACCTTATCTTTTTAATAATTTTTATAAAAAAAAGTTACGCTTAAAATAACCTTATAAGTAAACTTTATAACTTAAGGAATAATATAATTTTTTATTATATAATTATAAGAATTAAGTAGCCTTAACTATAAGTTATTAAACTAACTTTTATAGCTTTAGTTAATTTATAAGTTTTTTAACTTATTATTAAAATAAATAAAAACTTATAATATATATAAATAAGCTATTTAAAAGCTAAGGTATTTTAGCGGGGGAAGAAGGATACTTTAAGCGAGCGTAGCAGATACTTAAAAAGCGTAACTTTTTAAGTAACTAAAGTTTTTAACTAATATAAGGGGGGATCTCTAGCTATAAGAAGAGGGGCTAGATAGTAATTCTTTATAAGGGGGATAATAAGAAGTTGTTTTCTCTTATAAAAATAAGAAAAGAAAGAGAGAGAAAGATAGGAACTATTTAATTAAATATTAAAGATTTTAAAATATATATTTAAATTAGTAATTTAAGATATAAAAATATAAAGTTTAAAATAAAGTTATAATTCCGTTTAGTAAAGTTTTTACTATAAGTCCTCTCTAAGACTTAATTTATAATATATAATTTTTAAGATAGCTAAGAAGATAAGCTTAAAAACTAATTTTTACTTAATTTTACTCTTTTAATAAGAAAACTAAACTACGTTATATACTTAGCGATAGCCCTTATCTTACTATTACCTTTTTAATCCTTAAATATAAAAGTATCTAAAAACTAAAAAAACTTAAGAGACTATTTAATTATAGTTTATATAAGCCCCCTAATAATATACTATCCTAGTTTAATATTATTTCTCTTAAAGCGTGTTTTTTACCGCTACTAAAATATAAGCTTTACTAAGTAAGTTACTAAAAGTTAATATTAATAAAGCTATTTTAATAACTAATTATAAGATTTTATAATAATCTTACTAAGAGTGCGATATTAAAATAAGCTAAAGAGGAGTTATAATTAAAGCTATCGAAAAGAGAAAGGAGAGGGGAGAAAAGCCCCCCTCTTAAGCTAGCTATATACCCCGCGCGATAACTAAGCGCTATTAAGAAAACCTAAATATATCCGCTATAATCCCCCTTATCTAGTTATAATTAGTTATAAACTAATCTTTTATATAGCCCCCTCCTTAAGCTAATTAAGGAGGTAAAAGCGTAAGATAGAAAAGTTATATATTATTACGCTAGTAAGAGATTTTATATAATCCCTAGCTAATAGCTTAATAGCTTTTATAAAGATAAGGATAAAAGGGCGGAAAAGCTCCCTTATAGCTTAAAAAATTAAACTTTAATCTTTATAAGAAAAATTCTAATAAGCTTAAAATTATAATACTTATAATAGTATTACTAAAGCGATTATAAAAATAAGCTAAAGTAAAGTTATAATTAAAGCTATTAAAAAAAGGAAAAAAAGGGGAGAGAAGCCCCCCTCCTAAGCTAGCTATATACCTTACGCGATAACTAAGCGTTATTAGGAAAACCTAAATATATCCGCTATAATCCCCCTTATCTAGCTATAATTAGTTATAAACTAATCTTTTATATAGCCCCCTTTCTAAGCTAGTTAAGAAAGTAAAAGTATAAAATAAAAAAATTATATATTATTATACTAATAAGATACTTTATATAATTCTTAGCTAATAACTTAATAACTTTTATAAAGATAAGGATAAGAGGGCGGAAAGGCTTTTTTATAGCTTAAGGAATTAAACCCCGATTTTTATAAAAAAGATTTTAATAAGCTTAGAATTATAGCACCGCTTAAAGTAAGAATTAATAAACTTATATATTAATAGTAAAAACTTACTTATATAACTAGTATATAAAATTAAATAATATTATATTAGTTATAGGAAGCTTAAAGGATACCTTAATTATAATAAATAATAAAGCTAGCTATATATTTATTATTATATATTACTAGCGCTAGTTTATAAGCTAAGGCGTAATATAATTATAATATATACTTACTAATAAATTTACGCGCCTAAGCTATACGCGGACTATTTTTATATAAGGTAATATAATAAAGCTAAAAATTACTTAAGTTATAATATTTAGCGTATACTTATCCCTCTTTACTTATTATCCCCTTAATTAAAATACTCTAAATTTACTTTTAATTACCTTACTCCGCTTATAAAAAGCTTTAACTTTAATATTTTTATTTACTTACGAAATTTTAAATAATTACGCTTAAAATAACTAATTTAATTATACTAATAATAACGCTAGCGCTTAGTAATATTAAAATAAAACTATATGTTAAGGTATCTTATAATACCTTAATAGCTTTATATTATCTTTATAGCCTCGTCCTTTTATATAGCCTTCCTAAGTTATAAGGAACTTTTATATAAGATTCTTTTAATTTTATAACTCCTTACTCTACTCTTTATATTTCTTACTATTACTTTATATATTTAATTAAGTATTTAGATAGCTACCCTCCTTATATATTATATATAAAAGGGTAATCGCGATAATATATTTCTTTTTAGGACTTTTACGTTACTAGTAATAGATAGCCTATTTAATATTAATTAATATATTAAGTAATATATAAATTAGCTAAAACGGAAGAGATAATTATAGATAAAAGGATTAGTAATCTATTATACTTAACTTTACCCTCTTATATAACTTAGTAATATATATAATAGCTACTTTATATAATAGAGAAAGAAGATAAGTTTTTCCTTATACCGAACCCCTTTAGATAATAATAATAGCTTTATATGCCTTATTATCTAATTAAAACTCTTATACGCTCTTAGCACTTTTAAACGCGCTTACGCCCGTATATACTTAGCTTAAACTAACTTAAGTAACTTTAAAACTAACTTAAACCTAAGCTTAGGAACTTAACTTAATTATATACGAAGAAATAGCCGAAAGAAGCACTATCCTAGTTTATACGTAATAAGTAAAGATTAGCTTAGATTTCTAAGAAACTAACCTAAAAATTATAAATAAACTTTTAAATATTAAACTTACGATATATATAGGAAAAATTACGTATAAAGTAATATACTTAAGAATTAAAGGCTCCTTTCTTATTAGAAGCGCTTAAGAAGACTTTTATAAATAAACTAAATATTAAGTAAAGTAAGTTTCTTATCTATTTTTTAAAGCCTTCTTATAGCTTCTTAAAAAACGAGGCGTTACTATATAATAAACTAGTAGCTTTATTAAGAAATTCCTTTCCGTAATTAAAGCTTTATATAATTATATTTTAGCTACCCTTTTAATAACTTTAGTAACTCTTACCTTAAAGCCTATTTAGAAAATTATCTTATTAATTAAGGTTCCTCTTTATATAACTTCTAATATAACTTTTAATATAACTTTATATAAAGCGAAGGAAATACTAAACTTATTTACGGCTCTTATAGTAATTTTAAAAAGCCTAGCCTTTATTCTTCCCCTTATATAACTAATTTATAATAGCTTAATTACTTTTAAGAAAGTTATAATATTTAATAAAAGCTAGTAAAAGGATTAAAATTACTTAAGCTATCTATATAATATTTTATATAATAAAGCTAAGCTTTTTATATTATATTACTAATAGATTAATATTATTAAAAATTAATATTATACTATTTTCTTAAATATTTTTATAAGCTTAGCGTAGTTATATTATATCTATTATATAAGACTTAAGAAAAGGTAAGATAAAATCTATCGAATACTTAATTCGTACTTTAATATAATAATAAATTATATATAATACTAGGCTAACTAAACTAGTATAACTTTTACTTCTATATAAAGGAAATACTTAGAGAAAACTATACTAAAAGTCTTTAAGGAATTAATTAAGAAAATATAACTTATATAATATACTTTTAGCGAAAAGGAAACTTAACTTTATATTATAATAATAAGAGCCTGCTATAAGGTGCTAAAACTTAAGCTAGCACTTCTCTTTACGAAGCCTTTATATAAAAAGTTTTTCTTTATTCTTCGTATATTACTCTAAGTTACCCTTAACTATAAAAAAACGTCTAACTAGTTTTTTATTAATTAATATTATTATATAAACTCCTTATAACTAAATTTACCCCAGCTAAAGATTTATATAGGTAAATTTAAATAAGTTTAATAAAAGGATTACTATTTATTACCTTATACGAAGAAGCGCTATTTTATTTATAAGAAGGAAAGGTATTAGTTAATAAATTATAAGTAAGGGGACTTTAACTACGTGAGAAAAGCGTACTTTACTTTATACGAAGAATTCGATAAGGACCTCTTAGCAGATAATAAATTTAAAGCCTTCCTCCTTAAGTATAAAAAATATAATATTATTAATAACCTTAATAACTTATTATATAAAGAAGATAAGGACGCTCTTAAGGAAGCTACTTAATTTATCCTCTTAAGTGCCCTTATATATTAATTTATAAAGGAAGATATTTTTATATAATAGATCGTATAACTAAGTAATTAAGTTTTTCTTATAAACGCTTATTATATAAAATATTAAGGATAACTTTAAGATATTAGTATTATAAACTTCTTTACTATTAGTAAAAACTAAGCTAAAGTATTTATATAAGAGAATTTAAATACGTAAATTAACTAAACCTTAAATATTATAATAATTAAGTTTAGTAGCTTAGCCGCTATAACCTTAATTAGTATAATTAATATTAATAGCTTTTTTAATATTATATAAAATTATATTCTTAATACCTTTACGCTATTCCTCTTTTCCTTTAAAAATATAAATTACTTAAAGATATACTTTAATAATATTAGAAATATTATTATACGCGAGGATAGTTAGATAATCCCTATTATATAGAAATAGGGATATTTATTCTTCTATATATCTCCGCGTAAAGCTGCTCTTTTTTTTATAAAAGTATAGCTTTATTATTTATACTATCGCTTTAAGCACCTTTATATAGAATATTTTTATAACTTATTTTAAAATATAAGTTATAATAATATCTCTAAAGTATTACTTTATATAATAAAAAAGTTTTATTATTAATACTAAATATATAACCCCTTATTATAATAATTTAAATTCTTAATTAAAAATAATATTTTTTTTAATTATAAAATTATTATAAATATCGTATAATTAAGTAATAAAAACGCTTTTTATATTATTAATAAGGCTATATTTTTTTAAGCTACTATTTTTATATAATTACTCTTTACTTATAACTTTTATATATTTTATAAATCCCGCGCTTATAGTAACGCGGATATAGACTACTTATTCTTATATTATAAGCGGACTCCGCTCTTTCTATTACCCCGTAACGATAGCCTTAAGCTACGCTTAGAGTAACTCCGGGGGGGAAGGTAATATTATATAAGTTAATTATAACCGCGAAAATTTTTTACCTAAAATATAGCTTTATTTTAAATCGTAATAAACTTAAACTTAAAAGTTTACTATATTTTTTATTTTATTAAAAGCTAAAGCGAGTATTAATAAGATTATTTTAAAAAACGCCTTAGTTTTTATATAAGTAATTATCGAATAAGTAGCGGAGTCTAAGAGGGTCCGGGGAGGCGCCCCCCTTACTCTAACTCTATCGATTAATAATATTTCCTTAGCTATTACGACCGTAGTTTCCTCTCTTTTCTATAGCTTTAAGGGGAGCGGAACTTCTTTAATATAAGCTATAATTATAGCTAGAGCGCCGGAGAAAACTATTAAAAAATAGGTTCTTAAGTAATATAAATATTAGCTTATAATTTACTTTAATTTTATCGCTACTCCGCTCTAAGTCTAAGGCTTTAAGGTAATTATAATAAATATTAATTATAAACTCTATAAGTAAAGCTAAGCTTTTATAGTAAAAAAATTACCTAGTAATAATATTATAATAATATTCTAAGATATTATTTATAAGTTTTAATTTAATTTAAAATAGCTTTATATTACTTTTAGAAAAAAGGTATATTTAATTAATAAAGATTATACTCTTATTATAAAAAGGGTGCTAGCGCGGGCCTTATAATAAGGCGGTAAGGAAGCTTTTTAAAAAAAAAATTAAGTTATCGAATAAAATTTTAATAATATAATTATATACGAAAAGATATTATTTAAGGACTTAGCGGAGTTCCCTTATAATTATTATCGATAATATAATAAATACGAATTAAATTTATAATAAAAGTATAATAATATAAGCGGAGATTTTTAACGTAGAACCTTATAAGCTAAAAGTCTAACTTTAGTAATATTTTAAGTATTATTAGCTTAAATATACCGCTAAATATTATATAATAAAGCTATAATATAGCTAATACTTCGCCTCTTTATATATAAAAAATAAATTAGCTTACTTTATAATATATAAAAAAAGATTATATTATTACCTTTTTTATTAGGGGACTTACCTTAAATAAAGTTAATTTTACCTTAAAATAAAAGTAGCGTAAGATTAGGCGAAAAATATTTATATTTCCTAATTTTAAAAATTTATAAATTAGAACTCCGTATATACCGCCCCTCCTCCCCCTCTAGCGCTAACCGGAGTTTAATAATAGCTAAGGTAGAAACGCTAAAAAGCGAATATAATAGCTCCGCCTCTAACCCCCTCTTCGAACTTATCTATAGCTCCGCTATAATAATTAAGCCGCTTTTTAAAACTAGCTATTATAAAATCTATTATAAGCTAGTAAAACTTTTATATATTCCTTAATCGCGTTAATAAAGCCTTAATTAAACGGATTATTTAAGATATTATAATTAAGCGCGGAGATTTAATTTATAATAACGATAACGCCTAGGAAAATAAGTAACTATATAAACTCTATACTAAACCTAGACTATACGTACTTTTATTACCGCGGACTCCGCTCCGGAGGAAATATTAGCTTTCTAATTACTTATTATTATTAAACTTATCTAAGGTATAGAGTGCTAGGTGCGGACCTAGTCCGGCCCTAAGCTAAGGTAACGCTTAAAGGGAGGGTTTTACTTTAAGTTTTTTAGTTTTTCCTACTCTTAGAATATATATAAGATAGTTCTAAGCTATATTAAGCATATTAGTATATAAATATTATTATTATTATTACTCTTTACTTAAAATATATAAAACGTTTTTTACCGCTATTAAATTACTATTTATTAAGGCCTTTTAAATATTATTATATATAACTCTAGTATAAATTTCTTTTTAGATAAATTTTATTTTTCTATATAAATTATTAGTTTATTATATAAGGAAATACTTATTAAGGCGTACTAAGTAGTTAGTAAGGTTAAATACTCGCACGTTTCTTTTTAATATATATATAATATACTTAAGGAAGACTTTAAAAACTAGGCTAATAATAATATAATCCTTTAGCTTACTATAAAATATTTAAATAATATAATAAGGCCTAATAGCTTTATATTTATACTTTTTATTTTTAGTATATATTTTTATATTTACGGTACCTTGCCCTTATTCTTAGATATTATTATATAAGCGACCGTAATTTAAAAAGTAATAAAGGTAATTTAAGAACTTCGTATAAAAAGAGATATTAGCCGCGTACTTACTATACGAAATAAACCTCGCTTATATAAAAACCTTATATTTCCCCTTTATTCCTAGGTTATAGTTTAGCGCGAACGCTATAGCTAAATAAGATTATATAAACTTTTAATAATCGAAGGGTAATTTATTTTTATAAACTTTCCTAATAATCTTACTAAGTTTTATATAATATAAATTAAGCTATATTTTCCGCCTAATAAAGCTTTTATAAAAGAAGCTAATACTTATATAAAGAGATTTATTATTAAGATTCTGCGTTATAGCTTATAGGGATATAAGGATTTTACTAATTATATAATAGATTTATTTATCTCCCTTACTTTCCTTTTAGAGAAAGAAACGAAAAATACTACCCTTATTATATAACTTTATTAAGATAGTATTATTATAACCTCTAGCCTCCTATTCGAAAAATTAAACCGCGCTAAAATTAATAGCTTTACTATTTAGGATATTTTTATCTTTATATAATATAACTTAGCTAAGTATAGCTAGCTATATATCTTCTATATAAAACTTATATAAGAAATTAAAAATAAAATTATAAAGCTATATAAGAAGTTATAACTTATTATATAAGGCTACGCTAATACCGATAAAGCTACTATACTTACTTAATTACTTATAATTTTATAAATAAGCTAGAGGCTAATTTTTACTTTAAGCCCTTCTCTTATATAGTTATATAATATATATAAAAAGCTACGTAATATTACTTAAGCGTATATATAATTATATAACCGCTTAATAAGATTAATTTTTATATAATTATTAAAGGAGATATAAGATTACTTCCTAAAAAGTACTATTTTATATATTTATTATCCGCTATATAGAATAGTAAAATTAAGTATTTATTAGTTTAAGATATATTATAAGTATTACCGTATAAACTTAAAAATAATAACTTTAATATATAACTTATACTTTCTCTTTATACTTACTAGCTTAGATTCCTTTAGCCTTATAAGAATATAAACTAATAATACCCTCTCCTTTATCTCTCCTACCTTCTTAGCTTTTAAAAAAGAATCCCTTAAGTAATAAAACTTTTATATAAAGCTAAAAATACACCTCTTATATAAGATACTAATCGAATTTAATAGCGGACGAATTTCCCTTAAAGGTAATAGTATTCTCTTCGTATAGAAAGGATAAGCTAAGGTATTATAAGTTATTAACCTAGCTAAAAAAGACGCTTTATAAGCGTACCTCTCGTAACGCGTATAAGGAGCGTATATCTTATTAATTTACTAGCTTAAAGTAATATATAACCTCTTAGCTACTACTTAAGTTTAGAAACTAATAAAGGAAGACTATAACGCCCTAAATACCTACGTATAATAGTAGATTAAGAACGCTAACTAGGGACTATATTTTATCCCTCTTAACCTCCCTTATATAAAGCTTTAAATTTTTACCGATAGCTTATTTATAAATAATAAAAACTTATCTTTATAAATAAGATTCGTAATTATATTAAGTAAAGAGGTAGCTTATATAAAGAATAAAGTCTCTATTTACGGTAATATTATATACTAGTCCTTAACGAAATATAAGAAAGTAACGCGTAGTGTGCTTATAAGTAAATTATATAATATTATATAAGGAATTAATAATAGTATCGCCCTTAATATTACGCTTTAAAAGATTATATATAGTCTCTCTAATATGCGCTTATACGTATAATTTACTAGTAGTTATATATACTAAGCTAGCTATTAGATATAATATATAAGAAAGGGAGACGGGCTAGCTACTAATTATAAGATTATAGAATAGCTACTATAAAAAGTATAAGTATAAGTAAGAGTCTTTTAAGAATTGAAATAGTAACTATAAAAGAATCTAAATTACTACCTAAAGGAATACTAAGCTAATTATATAGCTAGGAGCTTAAGGAAGATTTCCTAATATAATCCTAAAAGTATTTACCTAAGGGGATTTTACGGTGATTTCCGAGTATATTAGTAAAATAAAGATTTCCTAGTGCGCGGTG
Organism: Ophiocordyceps camponoti-saundersi (nom. inval.); assembly: GCA_003339415.1. Lineage (NCBI taxonomy): Eukaryota > Fungi > Ascomycota > Sordariomycetes > Hypocreales > Ophiocordycipitaceae > Ophiocordyceps > Ophiocordyceps camponoti-saundersi. Next base: position 414,068 of record PDHQ01000009.1, read on the forward strand.
ATTTCCTAATATATAGGGATTTCTTAGTAAAATCCGGAGATTTCTAAAGGTATATTTTAATACTAAATCTTACTAAAAATCTTAGTAAAATTCTAAGAGTTATTATAAAGAAATCCTAAGAGGAAATCCTAGTAATTTCCTAAGCGTAAAGATAATAAAGTTTTTAGGGGAAATCTAAGTAAAATCCTAAAGTAGGAAATCTTAGGAAATCTTAGGGAAATATTATAAGAGGTTAGGCGATTTATAAGGGTATTATTATACGTTCTATATTAACTCCCTAAGCTAGAAAAGAAATCTAATAGTCTTATTAACTCCTTATTTTACTTTAGAAATTATTATTATACTTAAAAGCTTTTCTATATTAACTCTAATAACTATATTTATTTATAGATTAAGAAATATTATTAGGGATCTACGTATAAAGAACTAAATTAATTTATATAAAGTAAGAAAGAAATAAAAAAATAAGATAAGAATAATAAAGGAGAATTATAATATATATTAGATATATATAGAAGAATATATATTACGGTAAAGGGTATTATAATATTAAGAAAGAAAAATAGGAATAATAGGGACGTAACGCGATATACGAACTAAAAGAATAAAATAAAGGAAAATATCTTACTATCCTTATTATATAAACTAGCGTTTATAATAATATAAAAGCGAATATAGATAATTTTACCGTAACTAGTATAAGAGATATAGTTTATAGCTTTAAGTATAATATACTTTATAAAGATAAAGGCGTCTAAGATATTATAAATAATAGTAAGGTTAATTATATTATAGATAGTTATACTTATTTTTAGGCGTATATTGCGAGCAGTTTATAATAAATAAGCTTTATATAGCTAGTTATTATAGCTAATATTCTTTCTCTATTTATAGCGTATAAAGTATAAGATAAATAGTATATAACTAATATTATATTATAAAAATATTAAAAAACGATACTAAAAGTATATTAATCTATAAGGTTTTTACTTAAGCTTAGTAAATATAATAATCGTTACTTATTAATAGTTAAATAACTTAGAGATTTATTACTTATTAATAGTTAAATAAATATAAAAACTATTATATATTAATAGTTAAATAGTAGACGCGTGCTTTTAGTATAGAGTATATTATTAACGTATTTCTCTACTACGGTTTATACTAGCGTTATATAAAGAGCTAAGAAGTATTTTAGTTTATCGATATATTAATAAAAGGGTCGGCGTTAATAAGTTTAATAATCGTAATATATTTAGTATTATTAGAGGGTTTAATTAATTAGCTTATCTAACTATATAGCTTTTTCGTAATATTATTAGGAGCTATTTTAACTAAATTTAAGACGCTAAAAACCGGAATATTACTAAAGTTTAAGGTTATTTTATTTCCGATAATATCGCTCTAAGCCGATAAAAATATATAATTAAAAATAATAGCTAGTAGTAATATAATAATATTTTTACTAAGTAAATATATTTATTTTTTTATATAAACGTATAAGTCCTAATAATTTCTCTTATAAAACTCTAAAATCTTCCCTAAATTATTAAGCGCGGATTTCTTATTAATAAATATAGTAACCTTATTAATATCGATTAATATATTCTTAAGAGTAGGAGTATTAAGTAAGATAAGTATAAGAATAGGGAAATCGATAACTTATTTATTACTAATATTAAATATTTTCGCTATATAACTTAAGCTAAAGGAAATATTATATTTAGCGAGGTACTTATTAAAATAAATTACTTAGATTAAAGCGATATTTATATTTTAGAATACTAAAGTTTACTTATTATAATATATTATAAAAAAAGTAAGTAAGTATTTAATAACTTAAATTAAACTATTATAATAAATTATTAAGAAGTTATTATTAGCTTTTTTAATATTTTTAGCTTTTAAAACTTTTTAAAATTAAATAGTAGTTTTAGAAATAGTTACGGGAATTACTAATTACTAAAAGGCGGAATAAGTTTATCTATTAGGAGTTCTAAGGACGCTTTATTAAGTAGGAGTAGGAGGAGTAATAAAACGCCTTACTAAAGATTTACTAAAAATAGGAGTTATTTCCTTAACTTTAATCTCCTTTTTTATAGCTACTAATATTATTCTTTTTATTTTTCTAAAATAGTCGATATAAGAGATAATAGCTAAAATCCTCTTAATCTCCTTTAATTCTTCGGAGTCTTAGTAAACTTACTTATTAACTAAGCCCTTAATATAATTTTTTATAATTTTTAATAATATATATATACTATAGTAGTTCTTTTTAGGTTAGTTTAATTACGGAAAGATATTTTTTTTAATATTAGTAAGGGAATATAGTAGCGGAGGGCGGCTATAATTTCGTATTAAGAGGGCTAGTATTTTAAAAGTAAAGCTAGTAATAGAAGAAAATACCGCGGTAGTTTATTAAGTAAAATATTTAAGCGCTATAATTTTAGAAACTTTAAGTAAGGAGTTATTAGAGCTAGAGTATTTATTATTTAAAAGCGAGTACTCGGAATTATAATCTTCGTTATTAGGAAGTTATTCTCCGTTAGCTTATCTTTTTATTTTCCTATTAATATAATAAATATAATTATCTAACTTACTAAATAATAAATTATATCCCTTTTCTCGTAATACTTATTTCTAAGTAATAAAAGTTATATAGTTATTTAATTTCTAGTTATTAAATTTATAGGTAAGTAATTTAAATAAATATTAGAATTTAGCAAGGTTTCTAAATAGCTAAATAGCTTTTTTAAAGCTTTTAAATATAAGAGTTAGGGGAGTGCGAATTAGCTATTTATAAAATAGCTTACGGTATATCTTATTACGAGAACGATAAAGATCGCTATAAGGAGGATTAATTTTAAGTATAAAAAAAAGAAAATAATATAATAATAACGAAAAGAATTAAAAAATAAAAAAGAATAATTATAAAAAGAATAGATATAATATATTAGAAAAATATAATAAAGATATAAAATACCGAGGGGGATAATAAAGGATAAATAAAAAAAAGAAGAGGTAAGAGAGAAAAGGTAAGAAAATAAAGGGAAATCTAGTATAAACGGTAACGCGTTAAGTTTATTATTTCCTAGAGATTTTACGCGTTTATTACTAAGTAACTTATTTACCTTATTTTAATAGCCGGTACTTTTTAAAAGTATTTATATATTTTTTCTTAGTAATATCTAGCCGGGCTTCTAACTTATCCTTTTCTTTCTTAAATTTTTCGATTATCTTTTTTTATTAGAAATCCTTTTCGGCTACCTATTAATTATTATTATTTAGGTATCCTTTCTAATATATAAGATACTTTATTTAAGTAGCACCTTATCCTTTTTTAACTTTTCTCCTATTAAGGATTCGTTTAATCTTATAATTATTAGTATTAAGCTTAGGGCTAAGTTATTCTCTTAAAGCGTTAGCTAATCGGAGTTATATAACTAATATAATAAAATAAATATTTATAAAATTATTAAAATCTAGTTAATAAGCTAAATAGCTAATTTATTTAATTACGCGGAAAAGCTTAGTTTACTATTCCGAAAGCTTTACTATTTATCTATTAGGAATAAAATATCCTTTCCTAAGTTTTAGCTAAACTTAATCGCCAGGCTTAAACTTAAGCTTTTAATATTTCTTATTATAATATTATTTTATTATAGCTTAGGCGTAAGTAATAAAGATAATTACCTTATCTTTTAATATTTCCTAGGATTTAGGAGAAGCTTAATCGCTTAGATAATAGAGATTATTATCTATTTAGAATCTAGTAAATAACTTACTTAGCGTAGTTTTAATAACTAAGGAGAAAAAGTTATTAAAAGAAAACTAAAAAGCTAGTAAGGTATTAATTTATTACTTTATTAGGAAATTAGTAGCGAAAAATCTAAGAGTAATTTCGATAATTTAGTTTTATTTTTTAAATAAATTATTAATTTAGGGGTAATATATAATTAATATTAGAAGTTTAATATTAAAAGTAAATTATAAAGTCCTTTAAAGCTTAGATATAAATTTTAAATCCTAATTAAAAATAATTTATTTTAGAAATTTTTAATTATAATAGGTAAGCTTATAATATAGCCGCTAAGCTTATTTTTTAATAATAAAATAATTATATTTAGGGGTTAAAATATATATTTTAAGAACTTATCGGTAATAGTAAGGAAGGTATTATAAAACTTTCTTTTAAGTTTAAACTAAGGTAAGTTTTCCGAAAAAACTAAAAAGAGTTTAGTAATAAAATTTATTATAATTATATAAAAGGGAATTACTAAGAAATAAATTAAAACTATTTCCTTAAAAAGAGGCTATTTATTAGTTTAATTATATTTATAAGTATTATATTTATTTATAAAATTATTAATTTTTTTCTTTAATTAGAAAATAATAAAATTAAAGGAGAGTTTAGCTTATATATATCTTTAACTAGTATAAAATTTATAAAAATAATACTTAGAAATAATTTCTTTAGTATAATTTTCGGGAATATAAAGTTATTATTAACTATTAATATTTTTAAAATATAATAAGCTATTTACTTAGATAAAAGGGAGTTTTTCCTAAAAGTTTTTATCTTTAAGTTACTTTAAGATTTTAAATTATTATATATTAAGGAGATATTTTTTAGAAATCTTATATTAGAAAGCGTTATTAAAAATAGCTTTTAAGGAAATAAGTACGTAGTTTTAGTTAATATAATCCTCTTAAATATCCTTAAGTTCTCCTTATCCTTTTTCTAAGATTATTTTTAAAAAGAGGCGTAAGAGAGAGTTTATGAGAATATTAAAAATACCTAAGATATATTTAACTTTAAGAAAATATTAACTTAAAAACTAAAAAATAAAAGTAAAATAATTATTACTTTTTATATTAATAGTAAAAAAAGAGGTTTATTTTATAATTACTAAAATTATAATATAATTTATAAAAATTATAATTTTTAGTTTCTAAGTTTTAATTAAATAAGTTTAAAGTTTATAATAAGCTTATATTAAGTAGAAAATTTTAAGTTTAGTTAGCTTATATTTAGTTTTAGCTAATTTAAAAATATAACTAAGATAGTAGATAAGTTTAATAAATTACTAAAATAAAGCTAAAAATAGTTTCTAGGATTTTTTATTATTAATATAGAAAAGATAAGCTATAAAACTATTCTCTTAGGAGGTATCGATTTATAAAAAAAATTAATAATTAGGAAAGAACTAACTAAGAGTAGCGTTATTATAAAAGGTATTAGTAATATTATTAAAATAGTTAGTTTTTTTCTTCGTTAGGATAATCTTAAATTAAGAGGTAAAGGTATTTTTTTTTAATTTAATAATAGGTATTTTATTTTCCTATTTTTCTTAAAATATTACCGTTTTATATTTTTAAAAAAAGTTAATTTATTATATAAAATAAAGAATAAGATATCTTATTTATTTAATTAATTTAATCTATTACTTAAAACGTTATAAAATATTAAGAAACTTAATATTTCGTAAAGCTTTTACCTAAGATTAAGTATTTATTAGTACGAATTTATTAACGTAATACTTTAATATTTTTATAAATAAGTAATAAAGAAATAATATAAAAGCGGAGAGGGAAAGATTTATATTAACGAAAAGATTAAATATAGTAAATAGATACTTAATATAATCTTCTAAAAAGTTAAAAAAGATTATTATATCGTTAATATATTTAGTAACGTATATTTTATATAGTTAGAGAATATAATTAACGAATCTTTATATATAAGTAGGCGAATTTTTATATCTTATAAAAATAATTATAGCCCTCTTTAATTTATAATAAGAAGTAATCGTAAACCGCTTTTAGTAATTTAGATAAACGAGAAACTAATAGAAGAAGCTTTAAGTATTAATAGTAAAAATAACCTTTTTACCTACTAATTTATAAATTATATCTTAAAAGAGAGGTATTAGATATATATTAAGAATAGCTATATTATTTAAAGCTTATAAATTATTAATAATATATAGTTTACTTTTTCTCTAAATAATAAAATATAAACTAATAAAAAGTAAAGCTTTAAGCGCCTATTTTATTTTACCTTATAAATATATATTATTATACTTTTTATTAAGGAAATCCTAATTAGGTTTATTTAGTAAATAAGGGTATAAACTAAGTTTCTTTTTATACTAATTATTAACGAGGGGGATTTTTAAATATTACTTAAGGGGCAGATTAATTAGTTTAATATCTTCTTAGAGTTTCGGAAAGGAATCGTAAAGTTATTTTACTTTTCCGGATAATTAAGGATTTAGTATATAGATTTTAACGCTATATTCTCCTTTAATCTCCGGGATATTAGGTATCTTAAAAATACCTAACTAATAAAGTTAACTTAAATCTAAGATATTAATAAAAGGTAAGTCGGTATTAGTTTCGTTAGATAATATTATTTAGTTTAAAAGAGAATCTAGCGTTAAATATTTATTAGAGTTATCTAAAGAGTTTTTCTTAGTAATTTATTAAGGGATTATAAAAGAAAATTAATCGTTAAAATTTAATATAATACTAACCTTTTCTTTTTATTTAAAAGAGATTAGTTTATTACTTAAGTTAAAAATAATTAAATAAAAATAGTTATAAATAATAAAACTTAAGAGGAAATAAAAGTTAGGGAAAAAGATAAGGTTACGATTTTTAGAAAAATCTCTAATTAATATTAGAATTATACCTATTAAAAAAGGAGGGATTATTATTATTAAAGTAGCTATTATATATTTATAAATAGCTAATCTTTTATAAATAAAATAGTATTCGATATATATTCCTCCGTAAAGTTAAATTTAAAGCTTTTATTAAGAGTTAAGAATATCGATTTTATAAAGGATTAAGAATTCTTATCTTAATAAAACTCCGGTAAGAAGATATTTAATAACTTAAGCGCTAGCTTTAAACTTATTAACGTAAAACTTACCGTTAATTTTATTAATAATATATAAAGTAAAAGTAGCCTAATTATAAGTTAAGGCTAATTCGATATTATTTAAGCTACGAACTATTATTAGATTATAGTTAATATTATTAAACTTATTAAGTAAGTCCTTTCTAATAAGGGATTTATTTACTTTAATATCGATATATATTTTTATAATATTAGATAGTTTATTTTTACTAAATATTAAAATCTTTATATAAGAAAAATAAGAAACTTATTTTAAAAGAAAATTAGTTATTTAAAAAGTAGCTTCGATAATAAAAAAGTTTTTAAGAAAAAAGTCTCTAATAATATTAAGAGGTTTTATCTTATATTTCTTAAAATCCGAAATAAGATAATATAAGTTATCAGCTAGTTACTTATCTTTTTTAGCTTTAGATAATTTAGATAAGTTAGTTTTATTATCTAAATTATATTTAGAGATATTAAGGATTATATTATATATCTTAAAAAAGATTATAAAGACTTTATTAGTATTAGGATCTTATTTAGTAAGTTTATAAATAAGATTAATAAAGATAAGATTACTTTTTAAGCTTTCTTTATTTTTTTTAAAAAAGGCTATTTTATTTTTATTTTAAACTTAATATTCTTATCGAAAGGTTTTTAAGTATTATCTATTAGCTTTTTAGGGAAGTTATTTAGTTTATAATCTAGTTAGCGGTCCGGATTTTATAAGGATTTCTCCTTAAAATTATTTACCTTATATTTACGTTAAGGTAACTTACCTAAAGCTATATACTAAGTAGCGTTATTTTATAAATTACTTTAAGTTTTTTTAGTTAGCTTAGTTTAAAAGTTCGGAATAAATTATTTATATTTATATATTTAGTTATTTAAGGTATCTTCGCTAGTTAGCTATTAGAAAGTTTCTTAAAGTAAGATATTAAGTTAAAAGAAGATAATTATTAGTATAAATTATTTAGGATAAAAAGCTACTTAAGCTATTTTTTTTATTTTAGATACTTATAATCGGAAATCCTTTTTAGCGAGTATATTTTAAAATATAAAGCTTTATTTTTATATAGTAAAAGCGGTAATATTAAGTTAAATAGTAAACTTTTTCTAAAAAGCTTTTACTTATTTTTAGATTTTTAGACTAGGAAAAGTAAGTTTTAATCTAATTTAGAGGTTTAAATCTTTAGAATATTATTCTATAATATACCCCTTAAGAAAAAAGGGAATAAATTATATAAGTTTATCTACGTAATCCTCGCTTTAAGCGGTAACTTATTTTAAAGCGTTTATAAATTAGTTAATACTCCGGTAAATAATAGTTTAATTAGTTTCTTTAATTTAATTGAAAATAATATTAAAAATACTAATAAGCTTAAACTATCTAATATTTTTAGCTTATAACTTAACTTATTATCTAAATAGTTTTTATAATTTTAATTAATTATATAATTATAAATTATTATCTAAGTTAATATATTTAAGGTAATTTAGGTTTTAAGGTATAATATTATAGGAGTAAAATATATTATTAACTATCTATATTATTCTTTCCTTTTCCGCGGAAAGTAAAGGAGGTTTTTCGGAATTAAATAATATTATAAAAAGATTTAGAAAATATTACCTTATTAAGGTATTTTTTCTTAAGGTAGATAGTTTTTTTTTTAGAGAGGATTTTTATAGCGTAAAAGTTTTCTTACCTTTACCCTAAGAGGAGGTTTCCTCCTTACCTTCTTCCTAAAAGGGGATTTTAATATTTTCCTTACTTTCTATTAGTAAAGTAAGCTACTTACTTTTTCCTTTAGTATTATTTATAATTTAAAGGTATTTTTAAATAAAGGGTAGCTAATTTTCTAAGGGAATTTTAAATAAGTAAGGGATACTATTAAATATATATTTTAGTTAATTTACTTATTTAAATAGTTAATTATAGTTTATTATAATATTTAGATTAGTTAGAAAAAGTTCGATTATAGCTAGTAACTTAGTTTTTTAGAGATTATCTTAATATAATAAGTATTTTTAAACTAGCCTTATTTCCCTATATTATAAAAAAGGAAATTTACCTTAGAAAAGGTAAGGTTTCTTTACTATTTTATAAGTATTAAAAATATAAGCTTCTTTTTTCCTAGCTATAACTTTTTCCTTAATTACCTTAAAAAGTTTAGGGGTAAAGAAATAGTATATAGCTAAAGTTAAGTAATAAATATAGTAAAGCTTTCTTCTAAGCTAAAAATTTATACTTATAAAGTTTTATTAGTAAAAAACGTTTTAGGTCTAACTTATTACTTTAATAGCTAAAAATTAATAAGTTAGTAAAATATAGAATTATTATTAGTTAATATACGCTTATATATATAATCTATTAATAGTTATATATATTAAGCTAGCTACTAAATATAATATATAAGAAAAGGAGATAAGCTAGCTACTAATTATAAGATTATAAAATAGCTATTATAAAAAGTATAAATATAAGTAAAAGTTTTTTAAAAATTAAAATAATAACTATAAAAGAATCTAAATTATTATTTAAAAGAATATTAGGCTAATTATATAGCTAAGAGCTTAAGAAAGATTTCTTAATATAATCCTAAAAGTATTTACCTAAAGGGATTTTATAGTGATTTCCGAGTATATTAGTAAAATAGAGATTTCCTAGTATACGGTAATTTCTTAATATACGGGGATTTCCTAGTAAAATCCGGAGATTTCTAAAAGTATATTTTAATACTAAATCTTATTAGAAATCTTAGTAAAATCCTAAGAGTTATTATAGAGAAATCCTAAGAGGAAATCTTAGTAATTTCCTAAGCGTAAAGGTAATAAAGTTTTTAGGGGAAATCCGAGTAAAATTCTAAGGCGGGAAATCCTAGGAAATCTTAGGGAAATATTATAAGAGGTTAGGCAATTTATAAGGGTATTATTACACGTCCCGTATTACTCTCCTTACTAAAGATCCTTTTTATACTTTATATAAATTTATACTCCTTTTATAACTACTTAGTTAAGCTTAGTAATATAAGAGAGAAGAGGCTTATAATCGATATTATAACTTTATACGAATTATATAAAAAAAAGGAAATTACTAAGATATTTTAAATTAATAGTAAAAATAACTTAATAAACGCTATAATAAAGAAAGGCCCGAACGACGCTTTTATATAACTAGTTATAATAAATAAAATTACGATTAAGATAGAAGTAGTTATTAAAAAACTCGCGCTACTACCGCCGCCCCCTAAGCTTATAAATTTAATATTATATAAAAAGAATAAAATAGCTACTACCTTTTACTTTATATTAATTAATAATAGCGAGAATAAACTGCTAGCGATACGATAAGTTCGTTATTATTATTATTATTATTATTATTATTATTATTATTATTATTATTATTATTATTTTTATTATCCTCTTCTTTTTTATTAAAGTTATTATCTAACTTATCCTCCTCCTCCCTAGCCCCCTTTTCTTCCTCCTTATTATTATTATCCTTATTATCGTTTTCTTTATCTTCGTTTTTATTCTTATCCTTATTATCTTTATTATTATCCTCTTCCTTATTTTTATTTTTATCCTTATTATCGTATAACTAGAAATAATTATAATACTAGCTTTTTAAATCTTAAATATAGGGCTTATAAGCCCTACCCTAATAGCTATAAATACAGCGGTAACTTAAAAATAAACTATTATTATAATAAAAATAATAACGGGCATAAGGGCCTTACGCTAGGAACCGACTAGCTAATTAAATTATTACCGCCTAATAGTAGCTAGGGCGGCGTATAACTTTAAAGATAAGCTTAATAGCTATCTCTTTAGCGTAAAGGCGTAAAGCTATATTATAAAGAGTTACCGAAAAGTAGCAATATTCTTTATTTTATTATATAATTAGCTTATATTTATAAAGATACTTTATATAAAAAGAATATATACGCTAATTATTACTTAAAGAAACTTAGCGCAGATAGCGTTATTACTTCTAAGAGTAATAGTAATAATTTTATTAGAAAAGGGAAAGTGCTTAAAGATTATAATAATAAATATAGTTATTATATAATTTCTTATTTTTTTTCTTCTTATTTTTTATTATTATATAAGGAGATAGCGGCTATAGTAGCGACTAATAATAATAATAGTTATAATAATAATAGTGCTATTACTATTATAGCTATTATTATAAAAGATAAAGAAGGGAAGAATTTTTCTTTTATATAAAAGGAAGAGGAAGGCACTTCTTATAGTTAGTAGGACCTGCTAGCTATAAATAGTAGCCCGAAAATTTCTACTAACTAGCTACCTTCCTCGCACTTTCTCTCTCTTATATTTTTAGCTACGCTTACGAGTTTTATTACGTATAAAACTTTCGAGCTTTAAAATAATACTAATCTTAAGTATATAAAGCTAATAAATTACTCTCTTAACGAGTAATTTTCTCTTACCCGCTATATAAATATCTCCTTATATAAGTAAACTTTATATAATACTTTATATTATATAATAGCTCTCGCTATATAATAACCTTAACTATATAAGCGCTATAATTACTTACTATTACTAAGCGCTTACTAAGGAAGCTATATAATATATTATAAAGAAAAATTATAAGTATTAAAGTATCTTACGATACCTTAATAGCTTTATATTATCCTTATAGCCTTATCTTTTTATATAACCTTCTTAAGTTATAAGAAACTTTTATATAAGATTCTTCTAATTTTATAACTCCTTACTTTACTTTTTATACTCCTTACTATTATTTTATATATTCGATTAAGTATTTAGATAGCTACCCTCCTTATATATTATATATAAGAGGGTAATTATAATAATATACTCCTTTTTAAAACCTTTACGTTACTAGTAACAGACAGCCCGTCTAATATTATATAAATAAAATATCTATTAAGTTAGTAAAAAGGGGGGGGCGGTAAATTAACTAGCGCGTTAGGAATATTCTTAAAACTAAATACTTTATTAAAGCTTTAAAGAAAGCTAGCGAAGGCCGCGTATATTATAAGCTAATTCTTATAATCTAAGCGCTCTTATAGCTTTTTATATAGCTTAGATAAGAGTAGAATAATCTTAATATAGTTAAATTAGTATAATAATTTAGCTTTAAAAAAGATATATTCTTACCTTATAATATATTTTTTAAGGGGCTTTAATAGCTCTTAATATATCCTAATTAAAGAAAAACTTACTTAGCGCTTTTTATAACTCTCTCTAAAAAGCTTAGAAATATATATTAAAAAGGCTTTAAGCTAGTAAGAAAAATCTATAGCTATAATAATATATAAAAAGAATATTTATTAAAAGGTGCTAAGATAAGAAAAGATATAATAAAACTAAAACTTAAGCTTTTTAATTACGGCTTTATTAATTATAAATTTAGTATATATAATAACTAACTAAAAGTTTAAGCTAAAATAAGCTAAGAGTAGCTTTAATATAAGTAAAATTTAATAGTATTTTATACTAAGATTTTACTTTTATATTTAGTTAATAGTAAAAGGGGCTTTAATTAATATAATAATATTACTAAAGTAATTATAAAAATAAGCTAAAGTAAAGTTATAATTAAAGCTATTAAAGAAAGGAAGGAGAGAGGAGAGAAGCCCCTTTTCTAAGCTAGCTATATACCCCGCGCGATAACTAAGCGCTATTAGGAAAATCTAAATATATCTACTATAATCCCCCTTATTTAGCTATAATTAGTTATAAACTAATCTTTTATAATATTACTTAAAGTAGGAAAAGATAAACTTATATACTAATAGTAAAAACTTACTTATATAGCTAATATATAAGATTAAATAATATTATACTAGTTATAGGAAGCTTAGAGGATACCTTAATTATAGTAAATAATAAAGTTAGCTATATATTTATTATTATATACTGCTAGCGCTAGTTTATAAGCCGGGGCGTAATATAACTATAATATATATTTATTAATAAATTTACACGCCTAAGCTACATGCGGACTATCCTTATATAAGGTAATATAATAAAGCTAGAAATTACCTAAGCTATAATATCTAATATATACTTATCCCTCCTTACTTATTATCCTTTTAATTAAAATATTTTAAATTTACTTTTAATTACCTTACTTTACTTATAAAAAGCCCTAACCTTAATATCTTTATTTATTTATAAAGCTTTAAATAGTTATGCTTAAAATAACTAATCTAATTATACTAATAATAATGCTAGCGCTTAGTAATATTAAAATAAAATTATATAAATAAAATATTTATTAAGTTAGCTAAAAGGGGGGGCGGTAAATTAACTAATATTTTAAAAATATTTTTAATATTAAATACCTTATTAAAGCTTTAGAGAAAACTAGTAAAATCTATATACGCTATAAGCTAATACTTATAATTAAGGCGCTTTTTAAGCTTTTAGCATAGCTTAAAAAAGAGTAAAATAATATATATATAATTAAATTAATAAGATAAACTAGCCTTAAAAAAAGTATATTCTTATTTTATAATATATTCTCTAAGGGGCTTAGATAGCTTTTAATATATCCTAACTAAGTTTAAACTTATATAGCGTTTCTTATAGCTTTTTCCTAAAAGCTTAAAAATATATACTAAGAAGGTATTAAGCTAATTTAAGAAGTTAATAACCGAAAAGATATATAATAAAAACGTTTACTAAAAGGTGTTAAGATAAGAAAAGATATAATAAAATTAGGCCTTAAGCTCCCTAATTACTACTTTATTAATAGCAGGGTTCGAAAAAAATCACGGGGTTAAAAAATCACTTATAAGTGATATGATTTTTTGTGATTTAAATTACCGATTTGCTTAGTAAGTGATTTTTTATAATTTAAATTACTAGCGTGAAAAAATCACTTATAAGTGATTTTTTTAGAGATAATTTAAATCACGAGTTTATAATTTTTATAATTTTTTTTAAAAATATAATTATTTAATATTTTAAATAAAAGAAAGAAAAAGGTAAGTAATATAAAAAGGTTTTTAAGTATAATTACTCTTATAAAAAGTTAAGAAAAGTAAAAAAAATAAAAAATATTAATAAGTAAAAAAATAAAGTAATATTATAAAATTATAATATATTATATAATAAGTTAAAATAATAATAATAATAATATAAGATTATAAAAAAAAGTAATAAAAAGATTAATAAAAAAAGTAATAAAAAGATTTAGAAGAGTAATAAATAGTTAAAAGACTAATAAAAAGA